>JABUQX010019926.1:0-12500 GCA_015478945.1 Trachelipus rathkii
ATAAGAAATCTATAAATAGTTCATTATTTAATATTATATTAACTTTCTCTCCATCTTTTTTATTCTTTCAGTATATCATGATTATATTATTTTTTTTTCTTTACACCAAGTTCAAAAGATAATATCAACTAGAGCTCCAACAATTAACATTTTACTCGATATGATAGGCAATTTATTTAAGAATCATTATTACATATCTAGTTCTAATTATTTTTAGAGGCAAAACTTCTAATAAAGTACAGAATAAAAATTTCGTTTATAATTTTGTAACATTTATTAAAAACTTCATTTCCACAAAAAGTGGCATTTAAGATTGAGTGAGGTTATTTAAGCCGCCTCTTATTGAAGAAATATCAGACATTTTACTTTACTAAATTAGACGTTTATTTTTACGGAATTATAAATTAAAAAATTATTAATGTACAAAATATAATAAATTATTATAATACATATAAAATAATTATGAGAAAGAAATATCATTAAGGCAGTCACAATTTTGGTTAGAATTTTAACTTCATATTAGCTTATTTAGACTGGATTACGCTGTTCAACAATTTATTGCATTAGAAAACTACTCTTTGCTTAGAACATTTGAGTTTTACATAATTTATTGTTAATTTTATACAGTTATATAGTAATTTGTATTAGTCTTATTCACCTATTTATCAATCGTGTAATTTTAATGACTTATAAATTATTTTGTACTTTTATCAAAATATTAGCAGGTTTTTGTTCATCAACTTACAATTATTTAATAACACCTTTTCCCTATAAATGCATATAAACACTAATAAGACTCTTATTATTAACAAATTTATAGTAAAACTATCAGATGAGATAATTTATAAAATGTAGGACTCAACATAGATATCTCTTATATTAGTAGATGGACTCAGTTCAATTAGGAAAAGGTTATATATCAATTTAGCGCGTGTAAAATAGTTATCCTCTGGTTATCAATCATTTTCCTCCTCTTCATGTGGGTATTGGGATATATAAGGACGACTTTTTATTTCGCTATTCGTATATTCTGTATATAATTATATTAGATTTCTTTGTCATTTATTGAAGTATGTTTGTATACTAAACGTACTTCTTTTCTCATGTTTATGATTTTTTTCATCATGCTTGATATTGAATGCATTGGGTGTTATTTTAATGGTACCCCACTCTTTCTTTTTTATCGACATCGAAGTTTTCGAAATTCTTAGAATAGGTAAAAAAAACAGTCTCTGTTTAGAGTAATTTTACTTGAATTATACAGCATTGAATATACGTGTACGACATTAAATTACGGCTGCTCATGGACGCTTCAGCTCTAGTGTGATATTTCTTCTACAGAATGTGACGACAAAAGGCTACTTTATGTAATCAAACTAATCGGTACTGGTGATGGGCGTTAGTGTAATCAATAGGATATATATCTAATTTATTATCATTTTTAATATATATATTTCATAAATATATTGTAATTATTATGATTTATGATTATTATCTAAGATAAATATATATATATACTGTTAATAATCCCTTTTTGCTTCTTATGACCATATCTTTGTTTTTTTTAATCAGCTAACGGTGGTTAGTAGAAGATTTAGATAGTTAACTACTATTCTAATATATTCTCATAGAGTACTTACCCGCTAAGTATAACTATTACTTATCACCCCTATTAAGGTATTATGTCCTCAATAATGACCTAGTATGGTATGTTTTCTCATAATAAATTAAATTCTTAACTTCTTTATAATAAGTTTTAAAAATAATAATAGAAGAAGATCTTAACCATACGTGTTATTCTCTATTTCTAGGGATACTTATACGGTGGGGCTAAGTCTTATCACATCATTTAAAGTACTTAATTGTTGGTAGAGTATAATATATCTTATCACCATCCAAATCTATACGTGGTGGCTAAGATTCAAATATGAATATCTATTATGGTGGGTCCTAATTACTCATCATCTATTATTTAGATAAATATCTTATTATATAGTGGTCAAGGCCTACTATAAAAGTCTCCATTTTATGAGATAGATCAACTATAGACACTTTACTTCTGGATAGAAAATATTGGTTTACTCTATATTTCGATTTTATTTTTTACTTAATAGTTAATATCTTAGAATATAAATATAAACGTTATACTGATATATTATTTGACTTAATTATATGAGTATAAAAATATTAATCTAACATATATATATATATCACTTATCCGCTATAATTTATATCATTGTCTCGATATTAGGGTGTGAAAACTCAGCTATCTTAAATTATTTTGTGACTTATACCATAGTTCCTTACAAGTACTCACAGTAATATATTAGTGAGTTATTATTACGGTATCTCTTTTCGGGCCTAACTTACCAAATAATAATATACTCGTAATATAAATACTGATTACTTTTTGTTATTAATTTACTTTTATGTTCTTTTGAAATGACTATATATTCGTCACAGCACTTATTAAAATTTCCAACTACTCATTCACGTTCTGTAGTCCAACTTATATTTCAAACTAATTAAATATTGATTTATTTGTTAAATATAGTTTAATACTAATAAAATACGCTTCTTTTCTTATTCTTACCTTTTTTGATATAATCCAACTCTTTTGAGTACCGATATATATATATACGCTGATACTGATAAATTGACGATATTTAGATAAGTGACCTAGCTTCATATTATGATTCCATCCGGAGGATAGAGTGCTGACCTGTTCATTTCTTTATTTCCTGTCAAGCTCTCTTCTATATAGCACCCAAAGATGTGTGAGGAGGAGGTAGAGGGTGCATTCGTAGCAGCATCGGAAAGAAAAGCAGTATGAGAACATGCACAAACACGTCGAAAAAGAAAGCAGCCTTACGCCGCCCACTCTTCTGTACATTGAGAGTTCGTCTACCGATTCAGAATATTAACACCGTTGAGGAGAGCATAATCTCGCGGACACTATAATTGACCATGACCTAGGACTTCATAACTATTAAGGCGTTTAGGTAACTAAGGTCAATGTCAGACTGAAGTGCTTCAAGTCACTCTTCGTTGAGACATGCTTATAGAGTGGGCCACCAACCTGATTAGCCCCCCTCTTAATTACTACTCAACACTTCCATACACGTTCCATCTCTCGTATCCTTATCATTTCCTCTTTATTCCTCTCCATATATTATAGCTTACTCTGCTAAAACTCAACATTTTCTCTTCACTTCAAGACATATCGTATATCTCAGCGTATCATACTAATCTAACACTCTTATTTATCTTCGGTCTCTTTACTTAGCGGTCGGTATTTCCACACACATAACTCACACTAATCCAATTACTTTAGATATTTAACAAAACTACTATTCACATTCATATACCTTATCCACATGACCAAACCCATCTCAACATACTTTCATTATTTCTCATTTACCCCTTTCTTCACACCACATATTATATATATATTAATATATTATAATATACATATTATATAAATATATATGAACGTTCTACACTCTAATACGTTCATTATATAATCTCATATTCCTCATTATATCAATTTCTTCTCACACCTTATAGCATACGACTTAATATATTAAATTATATTATTATATTATAAATATAGATTTGTCCATCTGAACACTTGAACTTTAGATCTATAACGTTCTTATTCAGACCATGCGGCCTCACTACCATACAATCAAAACAGGTAACAACATACCTCATGTAAGACCCTAGCAGCAATCAAGACTTAGTCGCCTTTACAATTTCACGCAGCTTTAATTGCAAGCCAGCAACCTTCCTGCCATTCACATTTCTACTACACTCTGCCATCGTCGTTCCCTTCTCATCCAACATACCCTAATATTTAACTCAGACACTTGTTCTAGTGCTCACCATCTAACATAATCACACTGAGGAGTGTCCTCACTCACAACGATACCTTACTCCTTATCACGTTACTTTCAGCCCTCCTTTGAAACACATTTCCATTATGAAGTAAAATCGCTTTCAAAACTCTCTTCAGATTCGCCACACAGAACAAATCATGCGCATCTAATAGGTAGGGTACCTCCACTCTTTCATTCTCCACCAGTCTAACACATTCCACTCCACATCAAATTCTTTCATAACCCCATCCATATCAAATTGAAATACCAAGGAGACATAAACACAACCTGGTCTACTCCGCTTTAATCCTAAACCACTCAACCATTGACACCATTTATTCTTAACACGCTTCATATCGTCATACATCTTTTAATTCATTCAGAAGCTACCACACACCATATATCATAGATCAGATACTGCATAAGGCTTCCTATTAACCTCTATCATACGCTGGTTTCGCGAAATCCATAAAACCTAATACAATTTATTCTTCTTCTCCCTCATTTCTCTGTATCATTTGTTTCCATGTAAAGATTTGATCCACACAATCCTCTACCACTCCTAACGCAACCTTGTTCTTCACCAATCAGTCCTTCAGTCACTCGACGCACTCTTTCCGACCAAAATACGCAGCATATACCTTCCTACAAAACTCAATAAACTTATTTCCCTATAATTTTAACAGTTCCCCTTTTCTCCCTTTACCCTTATCTAAGGGTACTATTACCGCTCTCCTCCAATCCCTTGGAACTATACCCTCCATAATACGCTTTATTAAACAACTTCCAAATCCCAATCAATCACCATCTCGCCTCCGTTCTTGATCATTTCACCAGTAATTTTCATCTATACCTGCAGATTTACCATTCTTCAACTTTTCTCACACTCAGCCCATTACCTCCTCCTTACTAATACCTCATCCCAAAATACTATTCCTTTCTTGTCACCATCCAAAAACCACACATTCACTACACCCCATCATTACTGTTATATTGTGCAGATTTTCGAAGTGTTCTTTCCACACGCCCTCACATCCATTTCAATCAGTTACAAAAGCCCATCCCTTCTCATTATTCTAAGCAGATTCCCCTTATTCTCATCATTCTTAACCTTTTCGGCCGCTTCTTCCGAAGAGTTTCTTATTCCCTTAAAAGTTTCCATTCATCTCCTTCCAAACTGTTCATTTTACCTCTTGTTTTCTCCTACGTATCACTTTTAGTATTTCTTTTTTTCCTCCTTATATATTCCAAGCATCTTTCTTTTGCATCTTCATCATTTGCTTTTATAGTACATTCAACCCCGCTTCTTTTTTACCTTTAACGCTTTCATCACCTCTTCATTTCACCATTCGTGTTAACATTCTTACTTCCTACTTTCGCAACATCCAAACACTTTCTTTGCAACTACTAACATTGCTTTCCTTGCATTTGCCCGCCAGATTTTGCTCAGGCCTTTGAGTACTCAGCATTTATGGGAATGAGAAAAACGGTGCTTTCAAGACTGACGTTTGAAGAAGCGTCTCTTTTTTTTGGGGACGCTGGATGGCTAGTGTCTTAGAGCATCCGGGTTTTTGTAACTCGCAACGCGGAGTCCAACGTTCGAATCCCGTTGACGAAGAGTAAATCTTCCTGTGACTTCATTCTTTATATATATATATAACAATAATATATATATTATATATTATATATATATATATTATATATATATATATATATATTATATATATATACTATATATATATATATATATATATATTATATATTATAATATATATATATATTATAGTATAATATTAGGGATGTGCCGAATAGTGAAAAAGCCGAATACCGAATATTCGGCTAAAAGTATTCGGCCGAATACCGAATATTCGGCGAACTAATCATTTCGCTATTAGGCGTAATGTTATTTCAAAGTTTGGTATCATTAAGGGAACAATAAAGAAACTTACACTGGTCAACAAAAGAAGGTGAATTTTTCTTGGATGGACTTTTGTAGCAGATGATATAGTATTCGGAGTGCCTGATTCCATATATATTCTCGGATTGGCTGTATCACCATCCGTTTTCTTCGTGGCATATTGGATACTATTTTTTTGTCATATTCCCTAGGAATGGACAAAATTCATGTGCGCATATATCTACAGTAGCAGCTGTTACCTTCCGCATATAGCTACAGTAGCAGCAAGTTTACTGCGGTCGATATTCGGGAAGAATGTGGTAACTTTAGTACGTCTACATGTATGGATGCACTGACCTGGATGATGTCTATCATCCATCTGACATACACGTTGAATGGTCCGTCATTGTTCACCCAGGGTGAACTGAACGATCTTGTATGAGAGTTGAATTTGCCGAAGTTGTCCTGAGCTGTTGGCTTCGAGGTTGCATGAAAAATGACTACTGGAACTCATTGGCACAAGAGCGTAAATTTTATCGTAACAGAGAAGCAGAGTCTGCGGAGGCTCTTCCAGTCGCATGGTAACCTTGTGTTATTTGCAGTGAAGTTGCCAGGCCTACTACTCCTTATGGGACTCCAGCATACGAACAGGTGAGTGGCGACTGTTTATTGACACTACCAAGAGCAGTTTTAAAGTGTGTGCTTGTTACACACGGAACAGGTATGTTTCGGTTCCGTAGGGTACTCGGTAGCAGATGAGAGGGAGTATGCAACAAAATCGAGACAGATTTGGAGAGGCTACAATATCGTGTACATGGATGGTAAATATGCATCGACCTCAAATGGTAAACATTTTGCTCGGACAGCAAGCAGGTTTCACCAAATACCCCTGCTTCCTGTGCTATTTGGACAGCGAGCGGCCAAAAAAAAAAAAGGGGAAAAAAAAAAAATTCACTGGAGGAATTTCTACAGTCCAGTAGGGAAACTTTGACGCCAGGTGGCAGGAACATCGTACGTGAACCATTTGTACAGAGAAAACACCATCTTACCTCCACTACACATCAAACTTGGTTTGATGAACAATTTGTGTGAAGTCCCTGGACCATGATGGTGACTGCTTCCGCTATATATGCTCAACGTTTCCTGGGCTGAGTGACGAGAAGAAAAAAGCTATTATAAAGGTATATTTGATGTACACCACAAAATATCGGTACGCTCACACCACTATATATTACCGTGATTATGCTCTAGCATATTTGCTACAATAACATAATGTATTATAATGTGTTATAGAAGGATTAAGAGCGTATGTTAGTAATTTGACTTTTTCAGATGTTATACGCACACATAGAATTTTTTCTGGGGAACCTTAAGGAACAGCCGATGATTACGCATCTTAATCATTGTAGCATATATAATAGAGAAATTGCTAAAATAAAAAATATTGTAATTATTTACATTCTTATTATAGGAATAGTAGAATGAGTAATATAATGAAGGCATTTTATTAACATTTATTTACATTTACCCCTAAGATAAATATCCGGATAACAACGGCCGATGGTTAGTGATGAGTTATATTATACATTGAGCGGTGTTAATTCGCTTTCATATACCAAGATATTCATTAAAAGTTTAATGATAGAGGTACGTTATATTGCAGTAGGTACTTAAGTTTGGGGATAATCATTAAATTTATATTGAATGGGCCGATACTATAATGTTATGATTTAGCTTGATGAGGGATATTTCCAGACTTCACTATGCTATGCGATGTAGTATCAGATTTAATTCGATACACGCTAAGCAGAGAAGATGCCTGGTACTACACTATATCGTATATGGATAATTCTGACGATACGATCTAATTACAACTAACAACACAATTACGCGGTCTTATTAAATCTCCATATGTTGTCAATAGATACTATCTACTGTCTTATAATTCATTAGGTATTATCTGTATTACATAATGATATACTCAACATATAATATATACAGCTCATTAGAACAACTGTATTATAATATTTGACGACTCTCTAGTTTCTCTTTATTCTCATCACATCAAAATGTGTACTATATAATTATAAAGTAATAATCTCAGGAATATCTATAAAACTCTTTACTAAATAATATATATACAATACACCTTATATATAATAGAAATAAAGTATATATGGTTATTATAGTTTTAGATATATATAACTATACTTAGTCAATAGAAAATATATAAAATAATAGCAAATAATAATATAGCTATATATATATTATATATATTAATTATTATATAAAATATATATTCATAAAATAATTTATATATATAGCTACGCATATCACTAAATCTTATATCACAATGTTAGTGGAATACAAGGACGTTATTGCTTTAGATGATGACGAAGTACCTATCTGTCCGCTAATGAAAATATATACTGAATGTTATTACTAAGATAAAATAATAATAAAAGGAACTTACAATAACTATAAATAATCCCTATACATATCACACTCACGAGAAGCAACACATATATTTCCTGAACTTACTCAATATTATAATACCAACTCTGAATATATCACCTATAAATATACTATATATACTATATATAAAAAATATATATATATACATAAAAAAATAAAAAAAATAATATATGATAGATAATATAATAATTAATAAATCAACAATAAATTAGGTGATTAGCTAATACTCTTACTATGAAAACAGGTTAAAATTAATAAAACATTTTACATCTGTATTTACACCCAATATCTACAAACTTAGCGATTGTAATATATTAGCAACAAAAACGATTTAAATTTCTCTGGAATCACAGCAAATCAAATATGATCAATGAATTGCGAAATTACACTCCCGATCCAAGTATTTTCAAATATTACCATAGTAGTTATAATATAAAGTTCAATTAACAACAATAAAGTAAATAATACATATTTCTTACCTATAGCAAACTATTAATTTCACTTTTCGTAAAAAGAAAATTATATAAATAATTGAAAAAATTTCGTAGTAAAAAGATATTAAAACTAAACTTCCATTGAATTAGCTCTAACGGTAAATGACAGAAAATTAAGTGCATGTATACTATGACATTATTCAGGGGAATAACCTATTTCTTGTGGTTTCATATAAACGTTCCTATATTGAAAGTAGTTTGAACTAGTCGACTGATGACGGATGGTGGAGCTGAAAGGTAATTTTATTGCTAGTCCATTTTCTCAAAATTCATAAAATACCTATATTCCAGTGTTTATCTTCCACAAATATAGAGGAAGGGAAAAAATACTCTTGTTTAAACTGGAATCAAAAAGTAAAAGTAAATTATCATAATTTAGTCTTATATAATTGATGTAAATAATTCAACTCATTACACGCGTATAGTAGACTACTTTATTGTAACTTATTTATATTATATGTATAACAATTATATATTACATACGTTAGAAGAATTTAGGAGACTTAATTTCTTTTTTCATTACTCTACACTTTTTTTTCTGTAATTAAAATCAATTCAATTATAAAAGATTTCTTTATAAAAATACAAGCTTTCAGAGGGTAACCTTGCTTCCCTATTCAAGTGTAAAGTCTCACTAAGTGAATATCGTCAGCAGAAAGAAAGTCTCAAGGGACTAATTAATTTATTTATGCATTTATTTTACCATGCATTCACATTACGACATAATATTGTTATCCTTAGACCTTAATTATCATGATTACATTAGTAAATGTAACACTTTATTAGATCAGCGGCTTTTTGAAAATTGGATTGAAAAGATTTTCACATTATAAGAAACTTTTCAGCTTATAATTAGGTGGCTTCTTATTATGGATCTGATAGTGTCTTAAAAGCTCAATTCTCAACGAGTGTAATTATCTCAAAGATACTGGGAAGGGGAATACTTCTCTAAGTGGGACATTTAGGTTGCCACATTTATTTCACACAAATAAGATATCTATCTGCCGTAAGAATACGCGAAGGCGCAAACATAACGAACTATGGGAGAGATCACTAGGTGTGACATATCTCCAGATTACCTTTCATAACGATCTTGGTGCACATTGATTTGTAAAGTGCGAATTGTTGTCACTTCAAAATCGGTTCTCAAGTATCAAAGTAGGGATATATTGATGTTCACACAAACGGGAGATTGGAATCATAAATGGCTAGGATTCATCACAATTGAGTCCCTGTGATTGACGAGTTCGAAGGGCGGATATGGTTACTCATTGATAGAAATATCAGAGAAGGTTAACCCTCAGTTTTCTTAGAGTTGAACAAAAATCAAAGAAAGTGCATTAACAATTCATTGAAGGTACGATTCAAAATAAGAGGTATTTTGTGTCGCAAAGCGTGTGTTAAGAGGAGACCGATAGCTTGTAGAACTATTGTATCAAGACTGTAATGATCAACAGTGAGTAGTTGGAAATTCTCAGTGAAACCATACGATTGTAAGCCTATGTATTTGATGACGAGTGTACACAGGTAGCACGGGGTGAGACATTAAGTTTGTGAGAATAGAGTGAAGATCGATGGAAGGTATCATCCAAGCATCATTAACAGACTCTCCGTAGAGTAAATTATGTGTAGGGAATATAAGGAGTGACATATAGTTGCATCTATATACATAGTTGACATTAAAATAAGAAAAATATAAGCAAATACACAAGAATTATCAACATACAGATTCATCATGCTGAATTGTAGTTACAATGGGTCTATATACATGTGTGTTGGTTCTAATTATGCACGTGATTATTATTAGACGAGTAGATGAAATATTCTAGTATGGTAAATTTTAGAATTGAGTTGTGAAATGTTCAAAGAACACTTTATGAGTATTCTGTTATCATGATTAAGAGCATTTTCGCGCATACCAATTTGTTAACAAAGACGAATTTGACGTGATTAATTTTTATCTAATTCTCTAATTGGTAAAACGATAGAGTATTCTAAAATTTTGGAATTATATAATATGTGTGTAAAATTAACGTCTCATGACTGTCTCAATGGTAAAGAATAGAAGTTTGCAGTCCATGTAGGTGAGATGAAGAAAGGGGATAAAAAAAATAATAAAATAAATTAATGAATAAAGAAAGGAATTTGGGTGTCGCTTGGACTTTCTACTTAACTTGTAGGTACGAATCTCTTTTATCAGGTTATATTACCGATAAGCTATGGAAAAAATTTAATGCATGCCAAATCAACCCCGAATAACGAGCATTGGCCAAAAATAGTCTATCCACACACGTGGGGTGAAGTTTGACTATTCGTCTTAAAATGTTCTTTGGAAAGGTCAGCGATTACCACATTTGTGTAGCAATCTTAAGCAAAGACTTTAATATGCTAGAGTTAGACAAGGACCCCAAACCTGTGAACAATATTCAATCACTGGTCCAATATAACAATTATGGTGCTTACTTATCACATCCTTAATTTTATAATTTACATTATGGTTTATTTTTCCTAGCATTCATTTAGCTCTGTTCCTGGTTTCAAAAACAATACTCTAGCACTTTCAAATTACAATTGATAAACGTCACACCCAAATATTCTTTAACATAGATTAGGATTAGAACAGACAACTGAGAAACCCCACTCTTCACCATTAAGGTTTATTTTTCAAAACATTCTATTAGATCCTTTCCTGGATTTAAGACACTTTCAAATTACTACTGATAATTACACAAAAATATCTTTATCTACTGACTCAAGTTATTCCCCATACATTTCGTTAGTGAAATTTTTATTAGAATTACCACTTTTCAGCTCAATCAAGAAGTTTAATTATATCACATTAAACCCTCGTACATCCCTCAATATTTGTAACAAGATAAGACAGCTTAGTGTCATCAGCAAGTATGGAAACTAGACATTTTAATCCTTTAATTAAACTCTTAATATAACAGACTAAAACAATATTAATATATATATAAGAAATAGATACAACCCAACATAGAACTCTGTGGAACCCCACTCTTCACCAGCTCCCATGATCATTTATTGCCATTTAATACTACACATGATATTCTGCCCTCCAACCACTCCTGCATCCAAGTATGAATTTATGCTTATAAATATGGGTTTAGGGAGTGGTGAATATTGGGTGTGTTCCATGGTCAAGAATCTTGAAGAATCTTGATGATTCTAAAGGCAAACTGTTCCGCGATTCAAGATCTTGAATGGCAGCTACATGCAGCAATCTTTAACTTTCTGCAGCGAAAATTAAAGATAGAAATTTGTAACTATATTTTGATGTAGGAATCTTGAATAGCTGAATGGCTTTTCATGTAAACAAACATTGGAAAGCTCTGGTTAGGCTCTTATCATGTGTTTTGTTAACCTTTTCACTCAAATATAATTTTTATATAATTTATACGTAGTATTATTTACGTTTTGATAGTAAATTAGCTTTAATCAAGAAAAGGTTAGAGAATTTACTTCTTCAATTTTCAGTTGTTCTAAACTTCTAATGCTTTAAATCAGGGTTACTGCCAAAGTCTTTCAAAAACAAGTATTTGGTTGCCGCATATCCATACTGTGGCATAGCTGTGACATATTTTCCCACATATGGCTTTTCTGATATTGATTAAATTAATTGATTAATAAAGTCAATTAATTGATTGCTCAAATTAGATTTTAACAATATTTACGTTTGTTTATATATGTCAGCTGACTTTGCCAGTTGTTTTTTAAAGCCGTTTTCCTTTTTGC
>JABUQX010019926.1:15000-20000 GCA_015478945.1 Trachelipus rathkii
TGTATGTATGTATGTATGTATGTATGTATGTATGTATGTATTTCTTCTCCCTAGGTGAATATTTATATTTAATGATGACGAAATCTGACTACAAGTTTTTTGTTCAATAGGACTTTGTACTTAACTTATAAGAATATATATATATATATATATATATATATATATATATATATATATATATATATATATATATATATATATATATATATATATATATATATATATAGGTATATATATATATATATATATATATATATATATATATATATATATATATATATATATATATTAGGGCTTGTCAATTTGGAGGGCAATAATAAAAATTTGTTTTTTGTGAATGAGGTGTCCAAAAATGTGTCTTTTGATGTGAAATATCCTAATTTTAAAAGATTTTCCTTATTCATATACATTTACCTTGGTTAATTTGCGCTTGATTATAATGTATATTGAAATTTCCGAAAAAAGGAGATAACTTAATATAAACTACAAGAAAATTTGCTCAACAAGTGGTTTAATGAACTCAAGCAATTTTATTTATATTTTGTCTCTATTATCAAACACTGAAAACACATTGTAAAAAATGTAAAAAGTTTCAACCAACAATATTCATCAAATCTTGCTTCGATTCAATCATAGACATCATTCTTCTGCTTGCTTCCTGGCATCTAATGAATCTTTCTCGTTTCTCATGAGTATACACTTTGCCAGAGGCCTCTGTTACTTGTTTCACACACCTCTCTATGGACTGTCCATGACACGGTCACTTTAGAACTTGCATTGGCTCATCAACAAACTCTCTTATTTCTGATATTTTGAGTTTGCAAGTAAGTAGACTTAGTAGAGGTTCATATACCTTTTCTGACCAGTTTATCAGTTCCAAAAGGGAAGTTGCATTTGGATTTACTGCAGGTGTTTTCCTAGACCGAACAGATAGGTCTCATGGTGTATCATCATCTTCATTCCTTAATTCAATTATCTTCTGGGCCCCTGCTTTCCTTTGTTCTTAGTCTTCCGAGCATAAAAGTGTCTGAAGCACCATTTCACTAAATGCGAACCACGATGAACGTTGGATTGTTGGCAAAACAATATCTGCTACTACCTACTTTTGAGATTTTAGGAGATTCAAACGATAAAGAATGTGGCGAGGTCCTTCCACCCAAGAGAATTTCGATTTGATTGTATACCAGCAGGGATAGTAAACGCCAACAATGTATTCCACAAGCAGCTGTAATCGTCTTCTCTCAAGTTGTTGCCTTTAAGGCCATGTTTTGAAACTCATATGCGACAAATCCTATTTGCAGTTACTGACCACCAAGAGTGGCTTACCGGACCAATTTCTAATAATGCCAGATCAGTTGGAAGTACACCTGCCCTTATGGACTGAGTTATCCTGTAACCATAAGTCTGATCTGTAGAGAAATCTTTGACAACAGTGTCACTCAATAGAACCAAATGCTCTGGAAAAGATTTTCTGACAAATGAGGGATTGATTTCTAGTTCTGTTGCAGTATCAAGCATGTTACCAATCTTGCCACTCCACTTGTTGTTAGACAAAGTTTTTCCATCCAACTCTGTGATCAAGTGCCGCAAAGGTAGCTCATTAGTATGAAAAGCACAAACCAGCCAGATGAGTTTACGATTCAGCTTTGCCTCAACCCAATGCATGACTCCTCCTTCCCAACCAGTATTAACATTCGTTGAGTCACTACCAATAGCCTGCAAACTTTTATCAATGTTGTTTTCTTTAAGAAATCCACAAGATAGTTAGCAATAACTTCAGCAGGTTTCCTTTTCGTTAAGTCTTTCTCTGGAGTAAAATGGCAAAGATACCTTCCATCTAGATCACCGGAAACAGTGAAATGCTATTCCTTCACAATACTTGGAAACTGATGACTTGAGAGTTATCTGCTTGTAACAGAACTTTAGTGGAATCTTTGCGTCCATCAAAGAAGATACATTCAATATTGCCTATCCGACATCGAACAGGAAATTCGTCATCAAGTGATTTCATGACTTTTTTCTTGTGCCCTTTTTACTTTATTGTGATCAACCACAAGTCTTCTGTCTCCTTCAGCAATTAATCCAGCATCCAAAAATGCAGCTGTTGTAATGGCAGCTGTAGCACGTAGACCGACACAATACTTAATACTTTGCAATGCAACATTGTGCAATTGTAATGTATTATACTGACTTGTACTTGAAGTAGAAGGTACATCAAAATCATCACATGGAATTTGCAAAGGATCTTCAGATTCTTCATCTGTAACATCAGTTGGCTCTTCATCTTCGTCGGAGAAAAGAACTTCATTTAGTTGTAATGTTAACTCTTCCTTCCTTTTCTGCTTATATTCAGAAATTCTTCTTAATTCATCTTCTTGTCTCTTCTGCTTTTTAATTTGTCTTCTGTGCTCAGGTAGATCTGGTAATCCAATTTGATGCTGTCCAACAGATCCAACCTTCTCTCTTTGACTATTAATAAACACTAGTTCCTTGACAGGGATCTTCATATCCTTAGAACAAGAGCAGGAGATGTGCACTTTATGTTTACAGTCAGCACCACCTAGGCATGGACCGTCAAATTCTGAACATAGCAGTTAGTTTGTTACTTGTAATGAGGATGTCAAAGAGCTTGTCTAGCGTTGCTATGAAAGCCTGTTTCAAATTCCAGTTTTCCTCTTCCAAGTGATATGTTTTTGGGCTCTTTTTTCTTCTATCTTCAGGACTGTGACTCTCGAATTTAAACTTGGCACCACAAAACAACTTTGCTAGCTCCCACTTTTCAAGCACCTTGGATAAATATCCTTTGCAAGAGTGGTTGCTGGGTAATTTCTGACATTCTATCTACTCTGCTCTCTTAGCAGAAGCCCATATCTTAGAACATCACGTAGAGTTGGGAGTTCAGAAGGTAACATTTCTCGACCAGCTCCAATGAAGTTTCTCATGTGAGTGGAAGTTGCCAGTCTTCTTCCTTTTACTAGCCATGGTTCCGAATCTTTCAGATTTTGCAAGTGGAAGAAACTATTCGTTCCTGGAAAAAGAATAACAAGAAAATGTCAATATTTGTACGATATTAATAAAAATTAATAAAAAGACACTCAGCTGCAAATGAGTATTGCAAGTTTAAAAACTTTACGAGTGGCATTAAATTTTTTTACAGATGCTATAGTATAAGTATTTTCTTAACCTTGGGGCAGAAGTACAGACATAAATAATTTGCTGCGAATTTTACATGATATGTGAAAATAAAACAAATTTGAAGTAGCTATTTCCCAAGCAAACCAATGTAATTGCCAGTTCTTGTAAATATAATTGTGAATCCAAAACACAACTTTTTGACCCTTCCCCCTCATTTTTCAAATATTAAATCAAAATTTGACACCAGTAATATATATATATATATATATATATATATATATATATATATATATATATATATATATATATATATATATATATATATATATATATATATATATATATATATATATATATATATATATATATTTCTCTTCAAAAATAACACACCAACTAGGGTAAATATCACTCGCAGGAACGGGAAGGCCCTAACATGAAACCCACACCAACACAGACGACAGCATCAGTGTAACTATGTAACCACCCCGCAGAGAATTCGCTGCAGTATTGGGGCCATCACCGCGATAAATTTAGGAAAACATAAACCACGTAACTAGACCTGGGAGAGAGGTGGGGGTAGGTTATGCCGGGGGTATAATTCGAGCGAGGAATCATTCGCGTACGAAGCTCCGATAAACATCATGGAGAGGATAGTGCGTGATAACAACACCACGCCGAAGCGAACACGGGTACCGCACTTGGTCGACGGTTCGGTGTAGCGCACACAACGATTGCACGGGTGGTTCAACGGTGCCAGGAAACCCTGACACATGATCGCCGGCGAGAACAAGGTAGGCCCAGGCCACGACACCCGTGGAAGACCGATTTATACGTCTGCATGCATTACGAGAGCGCCACACAACGGCACGACATCTGCAGATACAGCTGGCGGAGGTACAGGGTGAGTGACAATACAGTGCATCGGCACCTTAAGATAATTACCCGCCCCGGAGGCCTGCCATAGGTCCAACACACACCACTGGCATATCGAAGGGGCGACTGGCATTCGCCCGAGAACACAGTTATTTTACGGTCGACGATTAAAGGTTCTCTTTACGGACGAGTCGAGAGCGTCTCTGTACGCCCCGGACAGGCGTGCTAGATCATACTGACGACCGACGGAGAGGTTCGCGCAATGCAATGTGTTTGGAGGTGCCGCCGTTTGGAGGTGGGGTCGGTTATGGTCTGGGAGACATCTCTTATTGGGGTCTACGAAGGTACATCTTTAATGGAGGCACTTTTACAACCGTAAGGTGTATCACAGACATCCTCGAACCATATGTCGCGCCATATGCCCTACATCGGTGACTCATCCTAATGCAAGACAATGCAAGACCACACAAGGCCCAATGTGTGTGAACGACCACCTTAGGACGGTTCAAATTACGGCGTTGGAGTGGGCAGCATCATATAGTCCCCACCTCAACCCAATCGAACATTTTTTTGATATCCTGAAACGTCGGATCCAACAGCTGCAACCCACCTCCATGAACCCTCCCGGACCTGCGACAGGCACTTCACGACGTATGGGATCGTAAATCACTGTCCAGGACATGCGCCCACCATCGAGAGCATGCCAGACGGTGTCAGGCAGTCATCCGTGCCAGAAGTTGTCATACACGGTATTGAGACAGACCTTAACACTTCCAGGCCGTGTCGCTGTACTAACCAACCTTGGTGTGTTTACAGCGCCAAACCTCCGAACCCTACTGCGAGACCCTTTGACTGCACCTTGGCCTCACACTCAATCAACCTACGGTTCTGGGGAGTAAAATTCACCATGTTATTGTCATTATCCAATAAAGTGTCTCTGCGTTCTTTCAACCTCTCTTCACCCTTCCTTCGCAACGTGCTGGTGGTGTTTT
>JABUQX010019927.1:7500-17500 GCA_015478945.1 Trachelipus rathkii
AACAGTCGTATAACAACAATGTTGGTGTCTTTATAAGGGTTATTGAGGTCGTAGAACTCGAATATGATGGTTATAAGTCCGTATGGGGTGTCTAGGACCCCCCCTTGAGGGGGTTCTCGATTGAAAAAAGAGCACAGAGTGCAAAAACAAATGAGGAATGAGAAGATGGAAAAGAATAAAGAAGGAAAGGAATGAAAAAGGAGTCTTGGACTCAAGGAGAGAGTTGGACAGCCGCACCGGGCTGTGCTCGGTGCGGAGCCGAGTTATTAAATATTAGTGTAATGATCAATATGATGTCTTTATATATGTTATTTGATCTGTAGATTTCGAAAATATGGTTTCAGAACCCAAGAAAAAAAAAAATAAATAAATAAATAAATAAATAATTTCTTTACTTTTTATATCAACTTCCAATTTACGTTTATACATAGTCTAAAGCAGTAAATCAGTAAATCAAACCACCATCCACCCCCCTCCTAATGACCAGTTGTGATCTATTGATCTATTGATTATTGATCTATTGATCTATTGATCAATTGATTAAGGTCAAATTTTTACTTAAATTGTCATGTTTTACACTACACCTAAATCAGAATCAAGTAAATCAAACCCACCATCCGACCACCATCCTGTCCAGTCGTGATCTTTGGATCTATTATCTCATTGATCTATTGATCTATTGTCTATTTGATCTTTAATTGATTAAGGTTAAGATTTTACTAAAATTTGCATGTTTTACATACCCTAAAGTCAGTAAATTACAGTAAATCAGCCACCCACCTTACCCTCCTGACCATTTGTTGATCATATTGACTCTAGTTGATCTTGATCTAGTGATCTTATTGATTATGATCTATTGATCTATTGATTAAGGTCAATTTTTTACTAAAATGGTTCATGGTTTTACATTAGCCCTAAAATCAGTAAACATAAATTCAAGCCACCCAACCTACCTCCTGACCAGTTGTGATCTATTGAGTCTATGATCTATTGATCTATTATCTATTGATCTATTGATCACTTAGGTCAAATTTTTTACTAAAATTTTAACGTTTTACATACCTAAATCAGTAAATCAGTAAATCAAACTACCATCCCTCCACCCTCCTGTTCCATCCTTTGATCTATTGATCTATTGATCTATTGATTCAGTCACATTTGTATCACCATGGATAAACATAACATAAATCAACTTCTTTATACAAAGATCCAATCAATATATTGTTGACTTGAACAAGTTTTTCATAGTTAATAAAAGCTTACTTAACCATCTTGAACTATGCAATATAATAACAACGACCAACCTACATGCCTTAACAAAGCTTCCACGCTTAACAGCAGTTAAGTAACTAAACATAGCATACAAGGACCGTAAGCCTATTCACACTTTGTCAAGCATTTCTCTAACAAAACAATGTTAATTTATATTAACATGGTATATTAACTAAATTTATCACAACATTGGTTAATTATTTATACTGATCAACGAGTATACTCTAACGCAATTAAGGTTTCCACATCATAAAGCTAACATGGACGTAACATGAACTAGAAAATAATGTTACAAAAGGTACAAACGATAAAAACTTACCACGAATAACTGTGAACATTAGACCAAAGTTTCCAAAACTACACCAGTTAAGTAACGAACACTGCATGGCAAACGTAACCTATTATCTTACTTTCCAAGGATATCTCTACCATATACGTTAAATCTTACACTGACACGTAACCATTAGCAAAAAAATGATCACAACATTGGTTATTATATACTGAGTCAACGGGGAATAACTCTAACGCTAACAAGGTTTCCACTCATAAAGATAACATGATGTACATGACTAAGAAAATAATCTGTAATATTTTAACAAAAAATTTAACGATAACCGTATCTAACCATATAATACCTAACGGGTAAAGACAAACAACGTAAAGTTTTACCATCTGTAAAGCTAAACTATGAACGATAACATATTAACACACAACAACCAGACAAATAAACAGCTATCATTAAACAACTTAGTCAATAAAGCGAACTTACGAGGGAAGTAAACCAAGTTTTCATTTTTATAACATATAATTTCACAGAAAAAGTGTTATATAAGTACATAAAAACATATAAAATACATAAAAACATGTTAGTTTAATATATTATTCATTAATCAGAGAAATAGGATTCAAGTTGGGTAATTTATATATCTCTCTAAAATTCAACACCCTTTTTGAAAGGAATGTAACTATTAAATGCCTTCAGCAGCACTAACATTTTTCAGCATATTTGATTCGGCAGCAACTCATTCTTCATACAAAAGAAAGTAAATTCATCCAGCTGATAGTTATTAAAGCATTCCTGTATACAGTATATACGGGAAACCACATGTTTTGGTGTAAATATCATAAGATACACCATGTTGCTATAAGTATTAAGTCCCAAGTATGTTAACTCGTGTAAGATGCGATGTTAATTCGCTTTTTTATTTTAAGCAATGCTGTAATATTTTTCAGATGTTCGAACTGTGAAACCTATACACCGCTATGCTGAGGTCACACATTCGATAGTTTCCAGGAGTTGCGTTTAATTCAAGGCGGTTTTAATCAATCTTCCACACGACGAGAACACACGTCTATTCTATTACGAACCTCTCACGTTTTTCTTTCCAGATTAGATTATTTCACTGTAGTCGATATACCAGATGACACACATTTATCCTCTATCCATCCTGCTGCAATATTGATAATATTGTTGAACTCTTAAACACTCATTAATAAAGGTCTATTATTTGAACCTCTGGATGGAATACAAGCAATGTATCGGTATCCATCCGGTTGACGATTAAATATAAATGACACATCGTTTGGATAACGAGCCTCGTGAAAATATCACAAACAGGTTTAGAGAGCGAGGGGAGGATGCCATCGTACCAGCACAGCGAAAAATGTCCTCTGACGGAAATGTATGCGTAAACAACCCTTAAATGTAATGAGATTTTTTCTTTCAACCAATCAGAAGAAAGTAAACAAGATTACAACATAACGAACGAACCATATCAACTCAAAAGGGTATATATTCTCTTTAGACAACAAACAACACAACAACAACAACAACAAACAACAACACAAACAACAACAACAACAACAGAGAAAGAATAAAATAAGAAGAAGAACAACAACAACAACACCAACAACAACAATAAATAGAAAAACGATAATCACAAGAAAATAAGTTCTTATATATACCATCCAACTAGATATGCAAATGTAACTCTTATTACATTAAAAAAGCTAACATAGAATCACCTGAACTAAGAATATATTGTACAATGGCAAAACCTGACACCTATACGCACGAATAAATATTAACAATCTAACAAACTCCGCGTTAACAACAGTAACTAATAACACATCATACAAACGTAACCTATTCACACTTTTTCAAAGCATATCTCTAACATATCAATGATAATTTTACATCAAATTCGTAATATTGTCCAAAACTTTCGCATACATGAAGTCTTTCCACCTTCGAGAACGAAAAATTTATCGATAATTTTTTTCATCAACTTCGTTAAAATTTCAACATATATTCATTATTACCTCGACTAAATATCATAATCCAAACGAATAATTGCAAACATAACAAAGTTTTTAACCAAACATAAATTTAAAATAAAATTTTTTTATCCTGACAAACATAAAAATAAGTTTTTTGAATAAAATATCACAGTAAAGCGTAATAGTGTACTGATTTTAAAGCAGTAAATAACAGTAAATCAGTAAATCAAACCACCCAGTCCTGTAGTCCCCCTACCCATCCACCCGTCTATGATCTATCGACCTATTGATTGCGATCATATTTTCAAGTATTCTTTTGGATCTAGCAACAGGTAAAGTATTCATCTAACAAAATCCTTAACAAAGTGAACAATCTATCAAAGATACCAGGATCTTGACTATGAATTGACACTATCTTCATCAAAAGTGTCACACGTCTTGAGTATAACATCATTTTGAACTATGAATAAACGCCATAGACATTAGCAAAATCTCGGGCAAACCTGCAATTACTCACAAAAACTTAACCTGGACTCACGTTTTCTAACAATCATCGTAGGTAAATCACAGTAATATCTTACAAACTCATCATTTCTCCAAATCAGTGTTAATTTCACCCTGTCATAGTAATATTTAACATAACGTACCTAACTTACGAATAAACAGGTTTCATTAACCAAGAGTATCTAAAGCAACACACCACCTCCGAGAGAAAACCCCGGGGGGGATGCGCCCTTGAAAGGTGTGAATCTTGAGAGGGGGGATCACCCCGAGGGGTGTAAGCGGGCTTTGGGCTCAGCCCGAAGGGCTGAGCCCTTACCCTCTTCGGAGGGTAATGCCCGCTTACACCCTTCGGGTTGATCCCCCCTCTCTCTCAAGATTCACACCCTTTCAAGAGGGCGGCATCCCCCGGGGTTTCTTCGGGAGGGGTGTGCTTTGCTTGTAAGATTACTCTTGGATTATGAAACCTGTTTATTCGTTAAGTAGGTTACGTTATGTTAAATATTACAATGACAGGGTGAAAATAACACTGATTTGGTAGAGAAATGATGAGTTTTGTAAATATTACTGTGTTACCTGACGATGATGTGTTAGAAAACGTGAGTTCTAGGTTAAGTTTTTGTTGGATAATGTTAGGTTTGCCTAGAATTTTGCTAATGTCTACGTTTTATTTCATAGTAAATGACTGTTATACTCAAGACGTGTTACACTTTGATTGAAGATAGTGCAATTCATAGTTCAGATCGTCGTATCTTTGATAGATTGGTCACTTTTGTTAAGGGATATTTGTTAGAATCAATACGTCTGTACCTGTTGCATCCAAAATGATACTCTGAAATGATTGATCTAATTCAAGTAGGTCGATACATCATGAAGGACGGGTGGAATGGGTAAGGGGGACTACAGGATCTGGTGGGTTTATTTATATTTACTGATTTTGTTACTGCTGTTAAAATCAGTTAACTATTACGCTTTACTGTGATATTATAACACAAAGAACTAATTTTTTATGTTATGTTCAGCGATAAAAAGAACTTAGTTTTATGTTATGTTTGGTTAAACTTCGTTATGATTGCAATTATTCCTTTTGGATTACGATTTTTAGACAAGGTTATGATGAATTTTTGTTAAATATAACGAAGTTGATTAAAAAATTTGTTACATTAGCATATATTTGTTTGTCAGTATGATGCTTAGACATGGTTATGCTAAATTTTTGTAATATTACGAAGCAATGTACAGTTCCATTTGAACTATGTTAGAGATTTATGCTTGAAAATGTGCAATAGGTCGTTTTGTATGATGTGTTATGTAGTTTACTGTTGTTAAGCGCGGGAGTTTGTAATGTTAATTGTTTATTCGTGTTTAAGGTGTGTCAGGTTTTGCCATTGTACAATATATTCTTAGTTCTGGGCATGCTTGTTAGCTTTATTATATGTGAAAACCACTGTTACGTTAACATAGTTCGTTGAATTAGTGTATTTACGGTCTTTTTCTTTAAAGTTGTGATAGATTCCATTAATGTAGTGGTTGCTACCGTAGTAGATGTTGTGGTTGTTCTTGTTGTCTTAGGAGATGTTATTGTTCGTGTTTTGTTGTTGTTGTTGTGTGTTGTTGTTGTGTTTCT
Source organism: Trachelipus rathkii (assembly GCA_015478945.1). Lineage (NCBI taxonomy): Eukaryota > Metazoa > Arthropoda > Malacostraca > Isopoda > Trachelipodidae > Trachelipus > Trachelipus rathkii. Next base: position 13,181 of record JABUQX010019927.1, read on the forward strand.
AAAGAGAATATCTACCCTTTTGAGTTGATATCGGTCGTTCGTACATCGTATTCTGCTTTACTTTCTTCTGATTTGGGTGAAAGAAAGATCTCATTACATTTTAAGGGTTGTTTACGCTCACGATTTTCCGTAGTAGGACATTTTTCGCTGGTGCTGGTACGATGGCATTCCTCGCACTCCTCTTAAACCTGTTGTTGACAGTTGTCACGAAGAGCTTCGACTATTCCCAACGATGTGCATGTTATATTTAATCGTCAACGGATGGATACCGATCACATTGCTTGTATTCCATCCAGAGGTTCAAAATAATTAGACCTTTATTCAGTTTGTGTTGAAGAGTTACATCAAGGATTATCAATATTGCAGCAGGATGGATAGAGGATAAATGTGTGTCATCTGGTATATCGACTAGCAGTGAAAATATCTAACTGGAAAGATAACGTGAGAGGTTCTAATAGAATAGACGTTGTGTTCTCGTTGTTGTGACGATATTAAAACCCTTGATGTACGCAACTACTGGAAACCTATCGATTGTGTGACCTTCAGACATACGTGTATAGGTTTCACAGTTCGAAAATCTGAAAATATTACAGCATTGCTTAAAATAAAAGCGAATTAACATCGCATCTTAACGATGTTAACATACTTGAGGACTTAATACTTATAGCACATGGTGTAATCTATGATATTTACACCAAAACATGTGGTTTCCCGTATAATACGGTATACAGAAATGCTTTAATAACTATCAGCTTGGATGAGTTTACTTCTCTCTTGTATGAGAGAATGAGTGCTGATGAATCAAAATATGCTGAAAAATGGTTTAGTGCTGCTTGAAGGCATTTATAGTTACATCCTTTCAAAGGGTGTTGAATTTTTAGAGAGATATATAGAACGTACCCCACTTGAATCTTATGTTCTCTGATTAGATGAATTAATTATATTTAAATAACATGTTTTTTATGGTATTTATATTTTTATTGTACTTATATACAGCTGTTTTCTGTTGAAAAATTATATGGGATTAAAAAATGAAAACTTGTTTTACTTCCTCGTAAGTTCGCTTTATTGACTAAGTTTTTAATGATAGCTGTTTATTCTTCTGGTTGTTGTGTGTTAAGTATGTTATGTTCTTAGTTTAGCTTACAGAGGGTAAAACTTTACGTTGTTTGTCTTTACCCGATAGGTATTACTGATGGTTAGATACGGTTATGTTAAATTTTTTGTTAAAAATTACCATGTTAATCTGTTCATGTTACATCATGTTAGCTTTTATTGATGTGGAAACCTTGTTACTTTAGAGTATATTCGTTGATCGGTATGATAATTAACCCATGTTGTGATAAATTTTTGCTAATTTTGTTACTGTGTCAGTGTAAGTTAACGTTAATTATGGTAGAGATATCCTTTGGAAAAGTAAGAAATAGGGTTACGTTTGGCATGCAGTGTTAGTTTACTTTTACTGGTGTAAGTTTGGAATTTGTTAATGTTACAGTTATGGCGTGTGTAAGTTGTGTTAGCGTTTGTCTTTGTACATTTATTTTTAGTTTCATGTTACGTCATGTTAGCTTTATCTGATGTGGAAACCTTTATTGCGTTAGAGTATGACTCGTTGATCAGTATATAATTTTAACCAATGTCTGCTGATAAATTTTAGTTAAATATTACCAGTTAATATAAATTAACATTGTTATGTCTAGAGATATGCCTTGACAAAGTTGTTGAATAGGTTACGTCGTTGATATTGCATATGTTTTAGTTACTTTACTGCTGTTAGCGTGGACTTTGTTAAGGCATGTCAGTTTGTCGTTGTGTATTATGATTTTCATAGTTCAGATTGGTGCTTAAGTAAGCTTTACTATATGAAAACTTTGTTACGTCAACATAAATTGATTGATCTTTTGTATAAAGAACTTGATTTTATGTTATGTTTTATCCAAAAATGATACTTCGAAATTGTGACTTCGAAATCAGAATAGATACAATAGATCAATAGATCACAGGATGGTGGGAGGTGGAGGATGGTAGTTGATTTACTGATTTACTGTTTTAGGGTATGTAGCAAACGTTTACAATTTTAGTAAAAAATTTGACCTTAATCAATAGAAATAGATCAACAGATCAATAGATCAATAGATCAATAGATCACAACTGGTCAGGAGGGTAGGTTGGGTGGCTTGATTTACTGATTTACTGATTTAGGGTATGTAAAACATGACAATTTTAGTAAAAAATTTGACCTTAATCAATAGATCAATAGATCAATAGATCAATAGATCAATAGATCACAACTGGTCAGGAGGGTAGTTGGATGGCTTGATTTTACTGATTTACTGATTTAGGGTATGTAAAACATGACAATTTTAGTAAAAAAATTTACCTTAATCAATAGATCAATAGATCAATAGATCAATAGATCAATAGATCACAACTGGTCAGGAGGGTAGGTGGATGGTGGTTTGATTTACTGATTTACTGATTTAGGGTATGTAAAAATGACAATTTTTAGTAAAAATTTGACCTTAATCAATACGATCAATAGATCAATAGAATCAATAGAATCAATAGATCACAACTGGTCATGAGGGTGGGTGGATGGTGGTTTGATTACTGATTTACTGCTTTTTAGACTATGTGAAAAACGATAAATTTGACGAGTTAAAACAAAAAAGAATAAGAAATTTTATTTATTTATTTATTTATTTTTTTTTTTTTTTTTCTTGATGGTTCTGAAACCATTATTTTCGAAATCTACAGATCCAATAACATATATAAAGACATCAATATTGTATCATTACACTAATATTTAATAACTCGGCTCCGACCGAGAGCCAGCACGGTGCGCTGTCAACCCTATCCTCTGAGTTACAGACTCCTTTTCATTCTTTTTCCTTCTTTAGTTTCTTCTTTCATTCCTTCTTTCATTCTCCTTTGTTTTTGCACATCTGTGCTCTTATTTTTCAGTCAGGACCCCTCAAGGGGGGGGTCCTAGACAACCCCTACGGACTTATACCTTTATATTCGAGTTCTTACGACCTCCAATAACCCTTATAAAGACGCCAACATTGTTGATTATAACGACTGTTTATTAACTCGGCACCGCAGTGGCTCCAGCACCGGTGCCGGAGCCAACTCCTCAGATTCACATATCAAGTATTTCTAGAAACTCAACTCTGAATCCTCTCACCAAATTTCAGCCAATTACGAACATTTCGATTTTTAAGTGGGGGTGGGGTCCCCCTTCGGGGACCCACGGACGTAACATCAGCTACGATTAGGGTACCTCACCATCTAACATCCCTCCAATTGTTAATCAGTACGAAACTCTAACCCATGTCAATTATATATCGGCAGCCATAGGCTGAGCTGGAGCCGGAGCATAAAAAATCATTTAATAATAATAATAATAATAATAATAATAATAATAATAATAATAATAATAATAATAATAATAATAATAATAATAATAATAATAATAATAATAATAATAATAAAAAAACTTCAGAGGATGAGACGGAATCGGTGCGGTGGGTGCGGTCCGGTGCGGCGCGAAGCAGGGCAGGAGCCGGAGTCGGAGTCGGAGTCGGAGTCGGAGTCGGCTCAAAAATTGAATCCTTCTACGAAGGATTCAATTTTTTTTTTCGGCGTAATAATAATAATAATAATAATGTGTATGTGTATGAGCGCGCGCGCACGCGCGCGTAATAAAAAATAATACAAACAAACACAGACAAACCTTCGGTTTGTCTGTTTGTCGAATTGATAGCCCTTCGGGCTATCAATCCTCCCCCTAAGCCTAATATATCTCTATTCATTTATATAGAAAAAAGTGGGTGCGGGACTGGCCCCGTAACTACTATATATATATATATTTATAATATATATATATATATATATATATATATATATATATATATATATATATATATATATATATATATATATATATATATATATATATTAGAATTATATATATATATATATATATATACTTACCCGTATATATATATTATATATATATATATATATATATGCAAGCTTTCAGAGGCTAACCGTGCCTCCCCTATTAAAGTGTTAAATTAAAATATATATAATTTTGTATAAAATAGTTGAAAAAAAAAATTAAAAATTAAAATTTAAATACGTAAATGCGCCATTGCAAACTGACAACAAAAGCTTCTTAAAATGAAATTTTTTCTTTAGGGAATTTTTAACCAAAATATCATTTGAATACGTCCCATTTGATATTATTTGTTGTCAATAATGTTTTTTTGAAAAAGTGAAATATTGATATATTTTTTTCCTACTTATCCGATCAAC
>JABUQX010019927.1:22500-25000 GCA_015478945.1 Trachelipus rathkii
AAGGGAACATATCACAAAGGTAATACATTCTATACTCATTAAATTACACATAATTAATCATTTTATATATATATAACACCTATTGTTGCTCCCATAATAAAAACTCAGTGAGTATGATATATATATATATATATATATAACAACAACAATAATCAAATAAATAAATAATAAACACTTATATTATATGCTACTCTCACCTAATAAATCGCCTCGAGTGACCTAAGATAGAAAGATCACTCACTCTATTGTATCTAGAAGAATGGTGGTAGACGGCCGTAGCCCACGCATGTATAGGTGCGAAGAACGTTTAGGAAGGAGGGGGTTGCTAAATATGAAAAGAGCCGCCTACTTTACGCTATGGTATATCTAAAAACAAAGAGTAATACAACACTTCGAATGAAAATATGTTAGGAACATAATTCTTGCGATTATTAATTTGGGTAAAATGTCAATTCTCTGGCTGTCTTGTTCAACATTTTATTTTGCTAATGACCTATATGATAAAAACCAAACCTATACTCACCGGAATATATAACTATATAGATATTATATAATAAAATATTAACATAATACACAACATAACTAACTATAATTACTAATACATATATAACATAATAACTACATAACTATATAAGCTACCTCACTCGCATGATATAGATATCTATATACCATATAACTCATCATATACACTACTAACTATGAAACTCAATATATCCACAACACACACTAACACTCTATCACTCTATATATATATATTCGACTATTATATATATATATATATACCCTATACATCATATAATAATAACTAATGGTGTACATATAACACTATATATATATACACTATCACTTAAATACCTCATAAACATTCATACAAGTATAATCACCTCTACATATCAGCCTTAACTACTAATCAAATACAAACCTTAACTTATTTACATCATCAAACCACCCATATCTACATACTAAATAATAAATACCGATACACCAATACTTTACCACGCTCGACTATTTACACAGCGTCACACTGGACTAACGAAAACGACAAAAAACACACCGCGGAGACATCAGCACATTATTAATGATCCCACCACACATCACTCAAATATATAATATTCAAATACACGAGTCTCGATCGTGAATATCATATTCGCTCATGATTGACACGATATACAAAACAACCTTCCACGCATATGATTAAACATTACTAGAGATAGCCTATCAAAGACGTTCCACCAACATACTACAGATGAACTAGTAAGCTACACAACACTTCACGCACTCGACAAGAATAGTAAACATCAACCGAGCTACAAAAGACCTCTTAAATATTTACGCCAGTTGTATTCGCCAGCAAGTTAAATATACCACAATGTGGAAACTAAACATCATACTTTCTGCAATTTAGCATAACTTGACACTACTTTGATAGCACATATACAAAAAATACACTCATCAAGAATCGAACTTATCTCCGCATCGTAATACTCATATATATCAACGAAAAGAAGCATTATTGAAACCACATACATATAAGACGATCTCTACAAGAGAAAGAAGAAACAGATGTATAAACAAAGGAATTCAAGAAAAACACGCATATCGATTCTATAGTGCGCAATATAAACTTGACCATTCATAATATTATTACCATCTCACATCAGATACGTTAAACCAGAGCTAAGGTTTTTTTGTATACACAAAATATAGAACAAGTCTACAATCGTAACACTCTATCAGATTTCTATCGCAGTTGATATTAACCTCTTACAAAACATTCGATAAATCATATTAATATACGAAGAATATAAACAGATACACCACGCACAATCTAAAGACCAAAATCTACACATTACTAGTACACACAGTCACACCTCAAATAACAAATCATCTTGAAGAATTATAGTTCACTTAACATACCGTCGAAGAACACACATCTACATGATGTAGTAAAAATAGATATGTAAAAATTATCAAGCAGAACACGACTAGATAAACAAATGATCAGCTCACTCACATCTCAGAGTAGACCCAAGTTAAGACAAAATGATTTTCACAGCCCACTTATATCGCACTCATCATCCAGACAAATACCTATGCAACGCTACCCACTAATCACCAAAACAGAATATCATACACAAGTCTGAGCACGACAGATATCATCTATAGAAAATGGTGGTAACCATATTAGTGATGAAGACAAAACGACTCTCACGCGGACATGAACGAGAAAATATAAATCTACACTGAGCTCTCTATCAAAGGACACGCTTCTATATTTGAATTTTAATAACTAGTGGCAAAAGTAAATAATCCATATGTATAAATCTTTTCATTAATGCGAGGTTGGCGAGAGAGGTTGTGGGGTGCATTGGGTGGTCCGCCCCACACTGTAACACATTATACTTAATAGGGGGGTGCTGAAACTTCGAAGATGTGTAGGATTTAGGCATATATATATATAGTATATTCATATATAATTATATCTATATATATATAATAT
>JABUQX010019928.1:7500-32500 GCA_015478945.1 Trachelipus rathkii
TTATTATTATTATTAATGATTATTATTATTATTATTATTATTATTATTATTAGTAGTAGTTATTAGTAGTAGTAGTAGTAGTTAGTTAGTAGTAGTAGTAGTAGTAGTAGTAATAGTTAGTGATTAGTAGTAGTAGTATTTTATATTGTTCAATTGAAGATGGAATCTGAGTTGCGTTATTCGAAAATTCTTCCTCTTCTAACATTTAAAAAGTTTTTTTTTTATGCTAAATAAAGAGTGTGTGAAATGCAATAATGTTCTGCACTTTCAAGGCATCTCTCTCCCTATCATAAGCTTCTTAAATAATTGCCATAATTACTTAGGTTAATTGATTAGGAAATTTAGGCGGAAGAAAAAAATTCTGAAATAGTCCTGAAGAAGGCTACGATGACTCAAGCAGGTGGTTGTGGGGAGAGAATGAAAAAACCCCTCAAATCCATTACCCATCCGTCAGATTTTTACGTATATTTTTCTGCTTTTGTCTCCCGTCCATAATATTCTAATTATACAGTAGAAATGCTGCGCCACATATATTTTAAGTATGTGGCTAAATTACACATAAAGCATGACTACATTTAAGATATACACAAGCTTTTATGAAGATGAAAAGAAGCGTTTATCTAAAACGTTATCCCATAATTAACACGCAGGAGTTCTACTGTATTTTATTTTTTTTTCCTTTTTTAATTTTTTACAAATACGTTTAAATACACTTTCATATATATTTATTATAATAGATATATATATTATATATATATATATATATATATATATATATATATATATATATATATATAATATATATATATATATATATATATAGTATATATATATTATATATATATAATATAATATTATAGTATATTATATTATATACAAAGAAAGTTTAAACATCATGTTTAAAAAAAAAAAAATAAAGAAAAATTTAATCATGGGTATAACTTTTATATTTATAATCATTTTATCTTTATTATGTAATTAATCTCTTGACATAATAACAAATAATTTTTCCCATATTCTACAGACATGAACTACAACAAGACTTTATATATATATTATATATATATATATATATAATATATATATATATATATATATTATAATATATAGTATATATATATATAATTATATTTATAGTATAATTTTTATTTTAAAAGAACTTATTAAAACTGTTATCGTTTAGCAAACAGCAATAGTGTTTTTACGTGCTCTGTTCTACATATATATATATATATAATATATATATATATATATATTATAAATTATTATACTATATATATTATATATATATATATGATATAATATATACTATATATTATATATAGTATAATATATATATATAAATGAAGACTGTGATGTGGAGCGATTGTGTAGCTGTTGAGGTTGTAAAAGGGAATCTTAAATTCATAATGTCAGACTACTTTAATAACAAAACATTCTGTTTCAATTTTCTCTACTCCCTATTTTAGATCTCTTGCGATAAAATAATAGCGGAAAAGCTTTTATAGAAAGCAAACTTATAAAATATTTATTAACTGCTATATGCAAAATCATTGTTTTTATACACACCACACACACACGATACAATTATTTTATATATTACAACATATATATATATATATATATATATATATATATATATATATATATATATAATATATATATATATATATATATATATATATAATATATATATATATATATTCATATATGTTTATATGGAGGAGCGTGTGTGCATGGTTGCACATTGAAGCAAAATGAGAATATTATTTATTTTGCGACTAGGTTTGCAAGACTAAAATCTAAAAACTAAATCCTATGATACTAAATAAACTAGTTTATAAAGCATTGCATATAGCAATTAAAACAATTTCTACAAGTTCTGGCAAAGAGTAGAACATTTAGGTTTTACATAAACATGTATAAAAATTTTTTGCTATTTTTTGTTACCGTGAATATTGTAAACGAATTCACTTTCTCGACTGAGAGAAAATGGATTTCAATTATCAAAACTGTTTTCTAATATATTCTTACATTTGCATGAAAGAGCAGCAATCGTTTGTTCTATGGTATGGTATGTGTATGGTTATGGTATGTTCGCTGGTATTCACCCCTCTTTACGATTCTTATTCATTTTAAAAGCTTGTTCATTTTTAACTACTTTTTAGTAAAGAAATTTTTAGATAAGAATTAGCAATCAAATTATTCTGGAGAAATTGAGCACTAATAACATTAGCATTTCTGTGACACTCAGGCATAAGAGGGTATAAAGTATCTTACGAACTTTGTCTGGAGGTGTCAACATCAGACTTGTTCGATGTTGGCACTTCTTTCTTCTCCAAAAAAATACCAGCTATGATATTCTTTATTGCTTGTTTTTTGTTTTTTGTTTTTTTTTAATTAATAGATGAATTTATCCTCCTAGTTTAAAGCTGTAGTCTTCGTAGGGTACTAAGGGCTGTGTAAAATAGAGCGGGGAGTTTTTCTTTTTTGTTATATAGGGACTCTTTTCCCTTCCTTGGTTAGATTTGAAAAAAAAGATAAAAATGTTTTCACCTGACCATATATTATACGAATGTTTTTGTAAATCTTATTTAAGCACTCTCCCGATAAAATCTCGCTGGTGAAACCCCAAAGGGGAATCCTTTACGTATTTTTTAGCGGATGTTTGGTCAGATATTGTGAAATCATATATAACGTAAAACAAAATTATTAGTTACTAGCGTAATAGGACGATACTGTTATTGAATAAATAAGTTAAAATATTTAATTCTCATCATTGATGCAAAAAAAATGAAAGAAAACAAAGATGGCGATTTGAAAAGAGCCAAACAAACAAATTTTAATTCTTTTGGAAAATTATACCCTCGATTAGTTAAGGGAAAAGTTTTTATTTTTTTCCGTTAAATCTTTTGTGACATTTTTCTCTTTACTTCCTCTTTCATAGAACATTTAGCATTCTTTTATATTATTGTTCACCAATGAATTTCAATTTTATATTGTTCACCACTGAATTTCAATTTGGATAATTACCATTTCTTTTACATAAATCACATATATATATAATATATTAGTATTATTATATAACTATATATATATAATTAACTAATATATAATATATTATATATATTATATATATATATTATATATATATATATATATATATAGTATATATATATATGGGGTGTGCTGTGTGTGTGGTGCGCGTGTGTATGTCTGAAAAAAACGTGTGATGTGTGTGTGTTGTTCTTGCGCGTTGTCGTTGTGTGTTTTGGTATGAGCGAAGTGAGAAAACAAAACTCTCTCTGTATGTAAATAATTTGATAGCGCAGATTTAGGACAATAATAGACTAGTTTTTTTAGACTTAATTAAGAATACTTTAATTATTATTTAAGACCTTTTTTTTCGCTTTCAACATTCTCTTCAGTCTTTAGAAAGACATTTTATTCGCATAATAAATTAATTGTTATTATAAAAATTTAAATCTATTTAAAAAAAAAAATTTATCTATTCTATGTATTAATTAAAAGAACTTCTTAGATAAATTTCTTATTGAAATGAACTAAAGTCGTTGAAAATTTAAACTATAAGTGCATCTTTATTATTTAGTAAATATTTCGGAAGAGTCAAACAACGTTCTCTTGCTGTTATATTTTACGTTTAAAATCTTCATTTATTTCGAATTAAATCTCAAGTTATTATTATTCGATTAATTCAGACGTAAGTTTAGTTCCTTTAAGTATGTAAGAATATGGATTTTAATTAAATTTCAAAATTACGCATTCACACTGCAGTGAACTGAAATGACTTTAGATTTGAAAAAGGAAATTTCGATGATATTTAAACTTCACTTTTTCTGCACCCTAAAGGACTTACGGCAACACAATACTGATTGAAAAAAAAAATCATCCTGGCTTGAAACAATAGTCCCAGTTTCCTTAAATAATTCCCGCCGCCCCCCAAAAAAAAAAAAAAAAAAAAAAAAAAAATTATCTTAAGCATTGACAAACCCTTTTGAAAAAGGTCAAACAAATCCTTTTTCCTTTTTTTTTTTTTTGCAGAGATACATTCTCTTGCAATTTAAATGAATATGTTCTGATATATTCCATTAATTAATGTAACGCTAGCCAATTCCGCCATTCAAATGCTCATCAAAAATTCTACTTTTTTTGATAGCGCTAATCACTAATAATTTACTACCACACCGCAAACTTTTTCAGTAGTTTCCCTTGGTTTTCAACCACAGCTTGAACTTTTCTGTAGATTCTGGAATTGATGGTTGGTTTGGTCTTCTTCCAATTTTCCATCTTTCACAATTATCAGATTTATTTGTGAGTAATTTTTGATCTTGATCTAGCTTACTATCACTATCAGTTCAATTAATTTTATTTAAAAAATAATCTGTGCTGAGGCTCAGTGGTTGTTATCCATTTTAACAAATCATAACTTAGCTTTATTGATGAAAATATAGCATTCTAAAATATTAGGTGTGGACGACATATACTATAGTACTATAATGCTAAATAGCCGAAGATTTATATTCTTTAATAATTGTATCTAGCAATACTCGACTAAGGCTCCACCTGAAGAGACCAGTGGAATTTAACTGCAGTTGGTAATCTAAACAACAAATTTTTCTAAGGATTATTGGTAAAATTCCATCCCACTGTATTCAATACTATTTTATAAAATGTATTATGAGAGATAGAGCTTATTTATTTGCATTAAAGTAATAATCCTCTATTAACTATTTTATCTAAAGCTGAGTCACTTGCCTTTGGAAGACTGTTCCTAATACACTCCAAACAATTAATCAATAACAAACAACCATCTCATATGCAATTTTTATTTTACTCAAAATATCTGGAAACAAGATTTATTCTCCAATCCTCAATGTAGGGTAGGTGGACATAAAATAACAAATACAAAGCCCCTTCCACCCCTCCCTAAAAATTTCTTTATTATTTTATAAAAGGTTCCCCACCCTACCCCCTCACTACTCCCCTGAATTCTTAGGTACTCTAGGTCAAGAAAAGTACACTTCACTGTAATTTGTGAATTCGCTAGTCTTCAGAGTATTCAGTATTATCAAACTTCTACTTACGCAATTAAATTTCAGATACTCTCGGCTCAATTAACATTCTAACGCCCTCTGCTCAGTAATTTGATAATAATTATCGAACGTACGTAGCTTACTATCAGAATAATTCACTATATCTAACAACCACAAGACAATTTTTCAGTAATTAAATCTCAATCACTTCCTCGGAGTTAAATTATATTAATATCCTCAAATTTCATTTATATTATTTGGCTATAACCTATCATTATTCTGTGTTTGGAAGTTGTCTTCTCTATTCTAATGTCTTCATTAGAGAGCGATACGTGAGGCTTCTCTCTATTTCTCTGAACCGGTGCTGAGTCCGATAGACTGTCCTATTTATCTACATTCATTTTACCAAACTGTCTTATTTGATAATGAACCAATGTAATAAAAACAAACTAATATTAATAGCACAACTGGCTAAGTCAACTAAATTAAATGTGAAGCTTTAAATTTGGGCAGGAAAATAGTTCGAATAAACCTTATATTCGTCTAATAGAATCATATCAAGGTTCAAGATTTCATGTCAATAGTAATGCTTCAAAGTTTATATATAGAACATTTACTATAAAAAAAAAATTAAAGTAATAATATTTGGAGAAGTCAATAGCCTCTATTTTCTGAAACATTCGCTTGATTAGTTGTTGCCGAATGTTTGCTCTCCTCAGCTCTTGTTCTCTTCCCGTGGTTTTGCTTTTTATGAAATTTGATGTCAACGCCTCCCATGCAGCAAGGAATCCTTTTTTCCTGAGTAACCATAAAAGCAACCTGCTTGTCGATTCTTCTATGTCATCCGTTTTTCACAGTGCAATGCCTGGAATACAGTCAACGCTCGCAAGAGAAGGTGTATCAAGGGAGTTGCACGTTTAAATGCTTATTCAAAAGTAATTTTGCACTTTTTGAGACTGTGTTTTTACAATTCTGGTAAAAGAGTGGATTATTGCGACTGTTCTAACCTCTCATACTCTCCATACCTCATTCAAATTTCTTGATTTTCCTTTACAAAATCATTCCTAAGTATTTTGGGATTAGGTATCTATATTACTTAACTTTCTCCCAAAAAATTATAAAACTTCCTCTTAATTTTACGTAAAAAACGTACTGCAACTATCTTGTATTTCTAACTATATGACTTAGGCATCATTAGTAATATAATATAACTGCGTATAAACTTCGCATAGAAGATTAGAAACTATACGTGTATCAGTAGATTTTTGCATATAAGTTACCATGTTAGACCAATTAAAAGATAACATCATTGCCTTTCTCCTCTCGAAACTATATGCTCGTTATGACTGCTAGATGAAGACGATAAGATGAAGTAGTGTAAAACATTAAAGGCAACAATATTTCCTTATTTAACAAATTACAGATAAGATTACAATTCGTTTCGTAGATCCATTGGGTACAGATAGGAAATGAAAAAAACTGTGACAATTGAATTTTCCAGCTTACTATTTATCTTGGTTGTCACATTTTGGCATCTCGCCTTCGACTTAATGAAAAGAGTTATTTGTTCCTATCACAAATCACTGATTATCTTTGTCATATTTTTAAGTGAAGAAGAGTTATTGTAACCTACAAGTGTCCAGATCATCATCTTCTTCTCTTCCTTCTACATGATATATATTATAATTTCTGAAATTATAATTAATTAAATATAAATTTAACTGATTTCTGTAAATAATTGAATACTATTATAAATCTTTTGTATAACAAATATAATAACCCAGTCTTTGATTAAATTTTCGAGTGTGAACACTATAGTAGATATGACGAAGGTGAGCTAGAGTAATAAACTTCTCAAGACAATCAAACATTTCTCATATGAATTTTAAGTAAGAATTAAATGAGTTTTTTTTGCCATTTGTGCTTACTCTTTAATATTCATCTTCTGAATCAATCTGCTATTAATTTTTTTTTTATGCAATATATTCGGTATTTATTATCAAAACTTGATTACTCATTAGATGGACTATGAGAGGTGAACGGTGTAACTTTATAATGAAACTTGAGTGAGACATATAATTGGCCAAGTTCTCATTTTTATAAGACAATTGATCACAACTTTATTAGGGTAGAGTTAACACTATACGGTAAGACTCTAAAACGAAAAATTATAATTAATTATCTCAATACCCTCTCTAATTGCTTTGTGTACTCAACCTATATATATATATATATATTAATGTTAAATTAGAAGAACATATAATTAATTAATATTCAAATATATTTTTAAAATTAACCTATATATATATATATTAATATATATATATATAATATATATATAATATAATATATAATATATATATATATATATTTAAAATATATAATATAATATATATATATATACTATATATATATATAATAATAATAAATAAAAGTAATTTTATTTTTATAAAATATGTTATTTATTTCTTTGTATTTTAAAATAAATATTGTTTTATATTATTCTTACTAATGTTGTCTTTTCTTTCTTAACTCTCATATCTTTACTTAATTTATTTAAATCTGGTCTTTATATTATTTTTCTTTTAAATCTACCCTTCTTGTTTTCCCCTAATCTGTTTCGCATCCTAATATATACGGCACTCAATTTAATTGAATTAGTCATTTAAATGTCCTCTGCCGTTCATTTTGCACAATTTCATCCTTTGCATATCATATATTTTGTATATATATATACAAAATAAGTAAATATTTCACTTCCTTTATATAAACGAATAAAAATAATTTATTAAAAGAAAACGGAAAGTGTCACTTTACTATATTATTCCTTATTCTTTATTAATTGTGAGGTGACTATTATTATTAATAAGATTTTATTTGTTTTTATTTTGGTTTAATAATAGGTCGTTGTAGGGTTCAGCTAACTTATATTGATTTAATTGATTAAGTTTTTTGTTTAATAATAATTTTAATATTGACGTAATAAAGAAAAATAATTTTTGAGCCATTAAAAGGAAAAAAATGTAATTTTCTCCTAAAGTATATAGTGTTTAGCAAGTAGGATTTAAAACAAAAGTTTTCTTATTTTTGCCAACACATATATATAGCAGCACGTACTAAACCACAGTAATACTAAACAAAAATATCATTAATAATCATTTTCTTTTTTACAAAATTTAATACTGCATATCCAAGTGGGGAAAAGTTGCATAGGTTCAATTCATTTTGTCAAAAATTTTTGGAACATAATAATTTTTCTTAATTTTTAACCAATGCATATAATCAAACATAAAGCCAATTATTGAATGACATTGAGCCTGAATTTATCCTAAAACATATATTTCGATTCAGTCTTTTATCTTCTAATCCGTATTATTTTTTACACTGTATATATTTGAAAGGAAAAATAAATTAACTCGACTCATTTTTAAATCTCTCAGGTGAACATAAAATCTTGTGAGTGTCGTAAACCCTTTGAACTTTGAAGTATGTAATTGAGTTCATATCTATTATAATTAAAATTAAAATTTATATAAGAATTATTATTAATAAACTACTACTAACTACTACTAACTACTTCTACTACTACTTACTACTAACTACTACTTAACTTATTTAAATAACTTTACTAATACTAAATGATTAATGATGAAGGTGAAGAGTGAACTTCAAGTCAAACTTCACTACTAACTTGTAACTAACTAATAACTTATAACACTATATCTAACTTAACTTTAACTACTTGACTACTAACTACTTAAACTATACTTAACATATAACTTAAGAAATGCAATTATTATTATTATTTAATTATTTATTATTATAATTATATTATTATTTATTATTATAAATATTATTATTATGATATATTATTATTTAATTTATTTAAATTTATTATTATTCATTTATATATATTATATTTATTATTATTAATTAATTTAATATATTATTATATATTTAAAATTATGTATTTATATTATTTATTATTAATTATTATTTATTATATTATTATTAACTTATTATTATTATTAATTATTAATTATTATATATTATTATTATATTATTATTTTTTATTTATATATTATTATTATGTATTAATTTTCATTATTAAATATAAAATATATATATTATTTAAAATTATTATTAATTATGATACTAAAATTATTATTAAGAAGTATTTAATTTTTTATTAATAATAATATTGTATATTTAATCTAAATTATTTAAATTATTATAAATAAATTATATTTTTATTATTATTAATAATATTAATTTATTATTTATTTATTTATATATTTAATTCAATTCTTATTAATTAATTTAATTTTTGTTACTAATTATTATTTATTAGTTATTTAGTGTATATATTTAAATTATTATTATTATTATTTATATTATTAAATTATTAATTTATTTATTATTATTATTATTTAATTAATTAATTATTTAATTATTATTTATATTATATTACTTATTTATCTGATAATTAATTATTATTAATTATATTATATCATACATCATTATTATAAATTTATAAAATTATTATTAAACATATCTACTATTATATATTATAATTTTTCATTATTTAATTTTATTATTTGAATTTTTATTTTTATTTATTATTAAATTATAATTATTAATGTAAATTGTTTTTATAAAACTAATTATGATTATTAATTATATTATTATTATTTTATTTAAATTATATTATTATTATTATTTATTAGTTTTATTATTATTTATCAATAATATATTATAATTATTTATATTATTTTTATAATTAGTTATTTTAAATATAGATTATTATTATTATCTATAATATTATTATTATATTATTATTATTATTATTAATTTATTAATTATTTATTATTATTTTATTATTATATATTATTATTAACAGTTATTATTTAATCCTTTATATTATTCATACTACTCCCTACTACTACTACTACTACTAACTACTACTACTAACTACTATAGTACAATATTTCTCTCTTTATATCTGTATAGCGACTTTCGCAATGTTTGTTTGAAAAAACATTATAGAGAAGTCTTCAACTATATAAATGTGAGTATCCTAAAATAATCAAAATTTCATATTTCAGTAAACATAACCATCGTTACGATAAACTCTAAGGCTTCTTTTATATTCCTAAATAGTTAAGAGTAATCTTTTTTATCTACTTACTAAAAAAAAAAGACTAGAAAATCAAAAAAGTGTTAATACTAAATAAAAATATGAATTCATAGGAATTGATATTAATGAATCCAAATAGTGTCTGACAACGGAGTGAATAAAAACACAAGGGCGTAATCCCACTCGTTTCTCTAGTGTGCCAGATCATAAAATATAATATCCTGTTCAATTGAAAATTGATTTACTTAATACTAGATTATTAATCTCAAGTATCCAATTACTTCGATATGTAAAACTATATTCATAATTATAAATATTATATAATATATAATATATAAATATACTATATATTTATATATTATAATATATTAAATAATAATAATTATAATATATAATATATATTAATTATATATATATTATATTAATGATTATATATAATATTATATATTATTAATATTAATTATAATATATTAAATTAATAATAATATATTCATTAATAATATATTAAATATTAAATAATTAAATTAGTAATATATATATAATATATATATATAATATTAATATATATACTATATATATATATATAAATATATTATATATATATATTATATATAATATATATATATATATATATATTATATTATATTATATATATTAAATATAATATAATAAAATATATTATAATTAATATTAAATAGAATATAATATTAATATATTATAATATATATATATTTAATATATTGATATAATATAATTATATATTTTATTATAAATATATTATATATATATATATATATATATATTATTAATATTAATATATATTAAATATTAAATATTAATATTATATATTAAATTATAATATATACTATTAATTAATATTATTAATTATAATATTAATATATATTATATATAAATAATTATTATATATATATTAATATAATATATAATAATTATATATATTATAATTACTAAGTATAATGAGTTTAGGTAAAATCGAATTAAATCAAATATACCTATAATAATATATATACCCGTTATTATAATCATACTTACTAATAAATGAATACTTATATAAATTAGTCTACTACCTACTAAAGTATAGTATATACAATTAACTATACTAAATATTGATAGATATTATAATATTATAATAAGTTAACCCATATTAAGTACATATATATATATAGATATCACCTTATATAAAATATCTTATATCAAGTAAATTATTATAAATAGTAATAAGTACTTACCCTATAAATAGTATATATATACATAATATATAAAAGAACTAAAAACTTAAATATAATAAGTAATTAATGGAAGCCTATATATACATACCAATTAATATATACGATATCACTATAACTTTAATTGAGTATAGATTAATGAGAAGCTCTTACTACACGAGTACATATATAGACCTAGATATATAACGTGAAATATATCGGCAAGAGGAGAAAGTATAATTTATTGTATACAAGGCTATCTGGTGGACCATACAACTTTGCGGGTTTCCAAACGGTCTTCTCTCTACACCTATGGGATATCTTATGACTTAAACACTAAACCGATGTATTAGATTAAAACGCATCTTACTACCAGTATAACATAATACATACTTTGTGACAATTTTAGAGAGAGTATCCACTGGTGATAGTGTCGAAAATATTTCTTCAAACCTTGCACATAGATCGGCGAATGCATCGTTCAGCGATATGTAAAACATCATTACAGAGTAAAACATTATAATGTATAGTATTTCACATCAGACCACCATCAATTGTGAGAACTGTACTTGCACCGAATGAGAAATAATGGTATCTCCACTATCATGTGTCAAGTGTAAACAGCTA
This sequence comes from Trachelipus rathkii, assembly GCA_015478945.1. Lineage (NCBI taxonomy): Eukaryota > Metazoa > Arthropoda > Malacostraca > Isopoda > Trachelipodidae > Trachelipus > Trachelipus rathkii. The sequence continues at coordinate 19,545 of JABUQX010019928.1, forward strand.
GTTGCCTCAAATCTCATGGCAGATCACATTGCACCAACGTGCCTAGAGTTATTAGAACAGGTGGTTTTCCAAAGACGAACAAAGAGAGATGAGATAATGACTGTTGTACATCGCATTAATCCAACTTAAAGATATGTGGATCGTCATTGTGGGCGGGAATGGAGCTTAAAAACGTTAAGAACTCTTACATAATAACCACTCATAGTGTTCTTGCTCGCATAATCATCACATTGGCCGATAATACGAATACTAGGGGCTAAAGACTATTCAACACAAGTCACCAAATTACGAACGGATGAACTAGTTTGGGTCAAGTTACCTGTATAAACGCTGACACTCCTATCTAGACGCATACGCCTATTGACCGGAGAACATGAAGCGGACGTGAAGTTCTCGTGTCATAACTTAGAGTATATTAACTCGGGACATAAAGAATTGTAAGCACTCTAAGACCGCACCATTCTGCTGATGTGTCCTTAAAGATGAGAAACCTGCCAATTGTGATTTATTACTCAAATTTGATGACAGAGTGTGAGCCTCTACTTCAGCCCACTCTTTGCGTCAGTCAGTTTGTGAATAACATCGTACTATAACGAGCACCTCTAATAGTTGTGCATATGGGACAGCCATGAAACCTATCACTCCGTTTTGCTATTGACCAAACTATATCCGTATTTCCTCCTCGGATCCACATGTCTCAAAGCCAACCTCTCAGACGCCATTTCAGAACCCATCCAATTGTGAATCCTAAAACACACTCATATCCTCTTTAGTATTATTAATTTGTGGAACCAACAAAAAACCGTCCTGTCACGAGGCACCTAACTCTGATAGTTAGTTATACACATCTTGCCCTTTGGCAAAGCATTACTTATACAATAGGCGACGAACGTGGCCATGAATGCCCTGACACGCTAAACATTCGTTCGAAGCAAGCTGTTAATTCTTCTTAATAAATTTAGTTCACCCTATAATCTGACGAAATACCCGAGGTAAAAACCTAGATTTGCTGCATGTTAACTATTCGAACTTTTAAACACATATACTGTTCTGTGAATACGACATTGATGTGTAACACCACCATATAATAATTTGAGAAAAGGCTTTCAATAATAACTTACTATAAAATTTTCAATGTTGTCTTCCTGTAATCCTTTCTCTTAATTAACAAGCTGCAGTTAAGCGTAATTTTGCTATCTTCGCTCTCATCCAATCCTATGGAAGTTCTTAACCCTCGACTTTGTGCATTTCGAGAATCATTCTGCACTCGAGCTGTGATCGTTCTATATCAGAGTCACAAAGTGACGTTATGTTTGTCATGCTCATATCCGTATATTTTACTCCCTTATATACTCACCGTATACTAAAAATAATTTATATTACAACTCATATAGAAAATTAAATTTATTATAGTGTTAATTAATATATATATGTAAATTTATAAATTATAATATCAAAATATGTTCTTTATATTTATATATTATTATATATATAAATTTACATATATATTATATTAATATATACATGTATATAATATATATATATTAATAATATTAATATATATATTAAATATATAAATATTATATATATAATTATAATATAATATATATATATATATATTATATATATATATAATTATATATTAATAATTATATTAATATATACTTATATATTATATATATAATTATAATATATATAATATATATGTATAATATATTAAATATATTTATATATTAAAATATAAATATTATTATAATTAATAATATAATATATTATATATTATAATAATATATATATATGTAATATATATATTAATTATATTAATATCTATATATATATAATATATATATATATATATAATACTAGGTATTATATAATATTAATATAATGGTAATATATAATATAGTATAATTATATTAATTTAGAATCTTTATTATCACGTTATATATTTATACTGCGCGGATTATATAACTATAAAAATATTATTATTAAGAAGTATTAAACAAGGTATAAAATATTTAATTCAGATTATATAAAATATAAAAATATATTTTCGATGTTTTCGAAAAAATGCAATATATAGTATATATAATACTATATATTAAGTATACTATATTCAAATATAAATTTTATTCACAATTTTGTATGCTAAAAATCTATTTAATATATTATTATACTACTATAAGTTTATCGATTTTCAATATATATATATATAAAAAAAAATATATATAGATTGATATATTATACATGAATGTTGTCATATTTTTACTATCCGTAATAGTATATGTACTAGAATGTGAAATTATCCACTATATTCTACATTGAATTACTCTCACGCCTCTAGGTATATGAGTACTATTATAAGAACAAAATAGTATAAATTTGCACCTTTTAGAGTTAATTGATTTGTTTTTTGGTTAATTAACTATTAATCTATATCTTTGTGAATAGGTAATATGGCGACAATTTAATTGGGGTAAAATAATCTGAGAATTAGTTGAAATAAAAATTCTAAACTCAATTGAATCAGTATTTGAATTAAAATATTAAGGAACACATTAGAGTAACTAAATGCTAAATGTAACCTATTTAAATCTTAATTCCAATATATATTCAATAGAGAAAATAAAATTTTATTAGAGTAAACATAAATAGAGAAATAGATACAATTGAGAATAATTAATCTATGCCTGTAATCCCCGAGCCAAATAAAATAAACTTCTGTGCACGAGATCTAATTTAACACATTGCGGCCTATGCGAAAGAATATCGTTTTAGATGCGGAAAACGAGTATGCGTTCTGAGTGATTTTTGCTCTTTAATGAACAAGATATTTATTTTATATGGAGCTGGCTCTTTCTTCGTAGTGTCAATAATAAACATATTTTAAATTGAAACCATTAATGTAATCTATTGCGAGAATGAATTTCGTGGAAATAGATAGATCTCTTTTTTTTGCCCTATATTGACTGTACGCATTGTTAAACCATAATAACATACAAAGCCTTATTAATATAATTTAGGAGTATTGATAATAAATATATATAATTTTCTACTATTAGTGATTATAAATAATAGTTAAATATATATATTTGAATAATAGCTAATATAACAAGATATTGACATTATTATATATATATATTGAAGTCATTTTTTTTTTAGTAGTAATTGATGACATAGATATCATATATATATAAATTATTATATAGCTATATTTATAGTATATAAGGGAGGGTGTGAGCTAAAAAATATTAGACCTCTCGATGTAACAACCTGTAGTTCGTACAAACTCATTCTCGTGTTGTTGTCGACCGCAAATTTTTTGTGTGTCTTTTTATTATCATTAAAAATATTTGTTCACTTTTTTATTATAAGGATGGTACCATTTTTCAAGTATTCATAAAAGCTATACTATGAATAAAAAAAAGTTAAAAACTAGTAATTGTGGGTTCGAGAAACCTTTTTCTCTAGGTGTGACTTCATTTTCAGTGACGTCAAATTAAACATTTTGGTGGAGCCATTTTTTAATGTTATAAAAAAAATAGACTTAATTTTAAATACTCTCAAGGTATATAAGTATAGTATACTAGTATTATCTAAATATAATATACTAAGAGTTTTTTTAAGTTTTTATTTCCCGGTTCAATGTAAACACCATAATTGTTATGGTATTGTGATTTTTTTCTATTATAAATATTATATTATATTAATATTTATTCATCATAACTTATAATATATATGAGTTATAATATGTTAAACATATTTATGTATAAAGTACCTAATATACTTAAAGACCTAGTATATATTATATATTGAGTAAGTCATATTTTTGAGTAATAAGCCTTATATTGAGCTGATATAAGGTATATATTAACGGTAGTATTATAAACTATTTATTATAAGAAACATTAATAATAGTATAATATTAATATAATATATAATATAATATATATTTATAATATATATAATATATTATATTATATATACATATACATTTATATATTATAACTATTAAAATTACTATATCAATTTAATTTATTGAGGGCATCTTCACATGTGTTTAATATTTTAGAAAGCTTAGCTTAAGGTGAACTGGATATTTTATTATGATTATATTTAATGTTAAAGGTTGCTGCAAATCAATGTAATGGTAAATTTATATTTTTAAGGTATGGTATCTGAGCCTGAACGGGGTGACAGAAGAGGGACGAAGTCTCCTCCGATCGTTCAACCAGGATCGACCGAGATGAACCTCCTAACATCCTCAGCATATCTAATCGATCTAGGTTGATGAGGGTAATTTTTCAGTTTAGATATAAAATAAAAAAATGACATTTTGTCTTGGTCATTACATTATTATATTGTTACAATATATATGCTATATATCCATAGCTATTTATTGAGTGAAAGATAGACTGATACTAAATCTGTATTTTTTTCCCCAAAGCTTATGCAAAAGCTGTAAAATTTCTCCTTGACCATATCTCTACTTTTTATTGTTAAAAAAAATATTATTTATTTAATAAACTAAGCTTTAAAAATATATTATATATAATATATATAAATAACAAATTCATCTAAGTGATTAGAGTTATTAAAGTATAGTTTATCTGAGTATATACAACCCAATCAAATTCCAAATCTTAGGTATTAACTAGGTTATCTCAGCGTTTTTGAGGAGCTATAGTAACCGTACTGAAATATAAAATTATTTAACAATATATATTAATAGTTAAGTATCTCTACTTTTTTAGGTTGACTAAAATACGATTCATGATATATATAAAATCTATAGGTATTTTATAAAAGGATATCCATATTATACTTTTAGTATTTAGGACTTATGATCACATTAAAGAATCCACTTCGATATATTATAAGTTATAGGTATATTATAGGATATATAATAATATTAAATTTATAGATTTATATTAATATTATATATATAATATTATATATAATATTATATATATAATATATATATTATATATATATTATTAATATATATATATTAATATATATAATTATATATAATATATATATTAATATTAATATATATAATATAATTATATATAATCTATATATTAATTAATAATATATTATTATATATATATAATATATTTATATATCTAGATATATTGATATTATATATTATATATTATAATATTAATATTATATAATATATATATATAATATTAATTAAATATTATATTACTATTAATAATATATATATATATATATGTAAATATTATAATATATATATACTATATATTAATATATTATATTATATATATATATATTAATATTTATATATAATATATTATTAATTATTTAATATATATAATTAATTTATGCTGAGACGGTATGAATAAATTTTTAAAATAACAGGAAATAAGTAATAAATAATAATAATATAATAATAAATAATTAATATAATAATAAATAATTATATATATTATATAATATTAAAATATAAATATTAATAATTATAAATAATATATAAGGTAATTTAATAAATATATAAGAATAATAATATAGAAAAAGATAATTAAATATTTATTTTAAATAATAATTATCAAACTAAAAAAATAACTAATAATACTTTATAATATTATATATATTATATAATATATATATATATTAATATATAATATATATATTAATATATATATATATCATTATATATAATATATATATATATATATATTATATATATTATATCTATAGTATTAATATATAATATTATTATATATTAATAATATATATATATATATTATTAATATATATATATTAATTAATTTAATATAATATATATTATATATCTTATATTAATAAGTATATATATTATATATATATATATTATATATATATATATAATATATATAATATATATATACATATATATATATTATATATATTATATATATATATATATGTATGGAAACACTAAAAAATATATAGCATATAAATTTTATAAAATAAATAATATTTTTTATACATCTTTACAATAATAATAATAATACATTTTGTTTACATTATTTAAATTAAGTAAAATCTTTTTTAAATCTGTCCTTACTCGCCATTAGCATATAATTGTGCATATATAATATTTATCCTATATCACTACTATACGAGAGACATAAAACAGATATCACAATAATATCTCGATAAGAGTTTTTATTACTCAAAAGATTTTATCAAATATATAGTAAAATAGTCACTAATTACTAATAATATTATCTATCATCTTGGTTGATATTTATCGGCATTGCACGTTAAAGTCTCAATCAAACGACACACAATACCAATTATTAGAAACGTAAGCCATAAACATACAACTTAAAAATCTATTTCACAAATACAAATCACTCTTTTGCGCTCAATTATTTCTCAAACATCGCGGGTATAAGGGCGTGGGTATTTAGGATGTGTAACTCCTCCGCCCGCGGTGTGCAAGCATTCGTAACAATGCACTCGACTGAGTTGTGCTCGCGCTGAACACAGAGCTTGCATATCTGCCAGCTTCTTCATTATTCCTTGCAAACGTTTGCCATATTTGTCACGAAACTCCATACTAAATACTGTTCACCTGACATTTTGCTGATCTCTCGGATTTTATGCTGTTATGTTGGTGAGACATGATAATAGAGATATCTATATACTCATAAAATATATTCATTATAAATATACCTTAATATATATATCTATATATTTTATTATATTACCATATTATAATAAAATAAATACATATATATATATATAATGATAGAAATAATATATAATATTCATTAATATTTCTCACTCTCTATTAGTATATTAACTATTGAGTAAAATATCAATTAGTAAATAAATCAAAATATTATATGCTTCTTTCAAATTATATATTAATAATGACCTTCAACTCTTGTCATCTAATTAACACAACTTTAATTCCTTTTCTATCCAAATGACTCTAAACCATTATAAACATTAAGGTTAAGATAAAACTAATATTACTTAGATATTGAACCAGTATCACCAAGTAAGCAGTATCCTCACGTTGGGCACTCTCCTAATATAAGAGCATATTCTGTATGCTCTGACTTTTTCAGTAATCCCTTAACTGTAGAGTAAAACCATGGTTGTATTTATTTCTTTGTTTTTAAGTTTTTTTATATCCTAAAATTTAAAAAAGGTATAAAAAATCTCTCTATTCTCATCAGTTACTTTCACGAAATGTAATCCATCATACATAAGCTCTAAAATTATTTATAACAAATAACTCCATCTAGATTTTTCCTCTTAAAATATATGCAATTCTCAATCTCTTCTGTGCACATTTCCTCACTTGCAACGTTTATTTAGGAAACACACATTTCTTTTTTGCAAGACAAATTTTTCCAGAGAACCTTTTGTGTACTGCTCAAAGCATGCTAAATAAGTTCCCTTTATCTCTGTTGAACTATGTTAAAAGTATCTGTAAAGTATTTACACCCCAAATAATATTATTAGGCTTAAATACAAAGTAAATTTATAAACGTTAAAATTTATATTTCGGAAATATATTTTATCATTATTATGTGATTTCTTCCCTATGATATTTATATTATATTTTATATATAATTAATTAATGAGATTTCATTCTTTACTATTATTATTCGCTAAATAATTAGTATAATTATTTATAAATAAGTTTTATTATGTCTATATAAATATATATTATTAATATATTATAGTAGTAAATTATAAATATATCAATACCTATATTATAGAGGTTGATACGATTATGAGGCATTATAATAAATTGGTTCCGTGTCTTATAGACTCTGAATCCTATTCATACTAGCTCTTCTAAGTCAGCCGACGAGAAATTTCTTTTTAACAATTTAATTTGATTGTATCAAATGTATTCTTTTCTTCATAATTATCTAAAAGAAAAAAAAAAAACGCAAATAACCTTTCCTTCAATATTAATTTCATAACATATAATGTTTATTACAAAAATAAATCTGCTTTATTACATAATGTAAATAGAAAAATTAATACCATGTATTCAATAATAAGTATGCAATAATAAAGTAAAGTATACACTTGTCTTCCCCTACAGCCTCTTAACACCTCCCAGCTAAAAGGAAAGTTAGAACTTATGCGAGCCTCGTATAATGGGTATTTTAGTCACCAGTTAGGTGACCCACTACCCTACGTCACAGAAATAATTAACTCTTTTCTACCAGGTGTGAAAATAAAATGCAAGAAACTGACAACGTGAAAGAATATAGAAATATATACTCCCAACAAGTAATAATAATAATAACTCTTCCAAGAAAAATGCATTTAATCTTTTTGTATTTTACTGTATTATTATTAATTGATTAAAATTGTTTATTATCTATCTATTATGTAAAATGGATTATTCTATTGAATTATAATAAGTATTTTTTATTATTACTATTATTATTATTTTATCTTATTATATTATTATTATTATTATAATAGTGATTATTATTATTATTATCATTATTATTATCGATTTTATATTATTGTGATCATTATTATAATATTAATATTAAATTATTACTATTATTATTATATTTATTTTATTAATATTATTATTTAATTATTATTATTATTTATAATTTCTTGATATAGTTTTAATTTTTCAAATATTTACTTAATTATTATATAATTATGTATTATTATTATTAATTATTATCTCATTGTAGAGAAATACAGATATATTGTTGAATGAGAAAAAACAACTAGGAATACAATTTGCTAAGTGGCTAGATAAATCGCTTTATCTAAACAGAAAGGTTTCCCCTCAGAGAATACGAGATTATCCTAGAGTGATTCATCTGTGACTGAAGAGATAAGTCTCTAGTCTTGGTGAGGTGAGTGCACATTTATATTATATTTTAATATATAACAAACATTGATTTTATATACATATTTTACTAGATATATTACTATATAACTTTTATATTATATATATATAGTAGTAATACATAGATTCCTATATAATTCTACCTCTAAGGTTCTTTATATATAAATTATTATATATATCCCTAAAATGCATATTCATAAAACTTTCTAAAATATTATCCTATATAAATAGATAGTTAAATATATGAGACTCGGGTGAGTTGTATCCATCAGACATGTCATTCGTTAAATATGTAATACATTTTCTTATTATATAATAAAATTAATATAGATTATTTAGTAAATTTTAATAATAAAAATTAACTTGAGGTGATCAAAGAATTAAACTGTTGTATTTATGTGACCACTATTTCACTCGAAAAACGGAAGTCTAGAAGTTTTTCAGGTTTGATAACATAATGCCAGAAAGTTTTCTTAGAAATATGGTAACAAATTATAATTATTATAGTCTCGTCCGATTTTTATTTATATATCTATTGTATTTCAGTTCCCACTTTGGACTTTAAAATCCGATTCTGCTTCTTAATTTCATGCATATCAACCAATACCCTAAAGTCCATCCAATGCAAAAGTATGAACATTTTCTTTTAAATAGTTAAGAAAATTAAAATAGTTAATTAAATATTTAAGAAAATTAAGTTAATTAAATAGTTAAGAAAATTAAAATAGTTAATTAAATAGTTAAGAAAAAATATTAACCTCACTGTATTAAATACAAAATGTTCTTAAACTTTTTATATAGGAATTAAAAATTGGAGTAAGATTCTCATAAATCAGCATAGAATAATTAATTGTAGAAGAAAGTAGAGTAAAAGAAATTTTAAAGAAATGAAAGCTGAAGAACATATCGGGATGACTGACACACATTGCGAATGTGAAAATCATACATTGGGAAGACGTTCTGATTATAGACAAAGTTTACTATCATATTTCCATGAAAATACGATAGTTTTAATGTGAATATAACAAACATTCACTGTTAGGGAAATATAAATTGTGGTTCATGAAGTAGGGAAAGAGTATCTGGAGCGCTTTGTACTTACACATCAAAAATATAATAATAAAAAAAAAGTAAGAATTTGGTTTAGTGATAAATCCAGAAACTCACTCACAGAAGAGAGAATATAGTTACACGAATACGATATAATGTAAAAAAAAAAATAGGCAAAAAGTATCCCCAAAACCTATACTCAAATGGTCGACAGGAGAATGGGTAGATATTTGAAAAAAAAAAATCTGGTTATTTAGAGTTTGTCTAACGAATTCAGCAAAACCTAACCTAATCAAACCTAACCTAACCTACCCTAACGCCTGTGGCGGGCTGTACATTAAATTTTTTTGATGTTTTGTTTACCCTTATCCTGTTGACCATTTGGGGTAGTCTCCTTAAAAGAATTGACACTCGTGGAAGGACACATAAGAAGAAGAAGAGCTGAAACAAATTCTGAGGAGGGACTGTTGAAAAGGGTTTTTCCTTTAGAAACATCTGATTTGATACGACTAATTTAATATTCCCTTAATCGTTTTCCACGCTAATTGGTCTTGTATGACATGGTTACCTGAAAATTTGCTTAAAATATTTTTTTGAATTGGTTTCATTCCCATTAAAATTATTGTAAATAATTGTAATAACAATAATTAAATATCAACAATTTTATGTCGCAGTAAATAATATAGTTTTTAAAATAATATATTTTAAATTATTTATTTATTAAAAAAAAATACTAATTAAAAACTTCGTTACTCTAGTATAGTAAGATTAGTTATCATTTGAGCTTCAGTCAGGTACTATTTTAATTAACTCCAAGAGAAGTTTTCATCTTCAATTCTGTCGATTTTGATTCAATGCACTGAATAGCGATTCACGACTCAACTAGATTAATAAAAGAATCCATTTTAGAACCTCGTGACTAAAATAGTTCATGTATTACAGCAAAAGATTTTATAATTTGAATTTAAATTTTTAATTTTTTTAAAACTAAAATTTAGCCTCACATAAACATCAGCTTTAAAGCAGCCAGAAAAATCAGCTCTTTAAAAACCGTTACAGGTACCAAATTTGGTCAAAAAAAAAAAATTCGTCTTCAAGCACTACGTCCGCTCTGTCCTCAACAATGTTTGCCCAATATAGGCTCTAGAATTCTCAAAATCTAATTGCAATAAACTAGAAATAGTATAAAATACAATAACAGACTGACTTCCCACTATCCCCAATTACTCACCTCCAATGAAACAAAAAAATACTTTCTGTAAAAAAAAAAAATTCTTGGCATGCTGTGCACTAGATCAGTTCTATAATAAGACTCTGGTTTCTGATCACCCATTTGCATCTTTCACTAAAAACACCGGCACCAAAAGTTAAAGAAATACATCATTTTTAAACTTATACTACTCAAATATCTTACTCACTTAAACCCACCTCACTTTAACATTCACCACCAAAAACACGGCCATCGTGTTGTTTCATAATATATATATATATATATATATAATATATATCTATAATATTAGTATATATATATATATATTATTATTATATATTATATATTATATATATATATATATATATAATATTTGTGGGTGGGTGTGAGGGGACGATAATTTAAATTTGAGGTAACTACTAAGATATATTTTTACGTCATTGATAATAAATAGTTTTTGCAGAATCGTAACATAATTCACTGGGTACCCGTGGATGATGGTCATAAAAGTACTCCCCCTCTCTATATTTTGTTTTAAAAAAATATTCCACATAAAATTAACAGTCTTGAGATATCTCCTAAATGACCAATGCTGAGGCACCTCTTCAGCTGCTCAAAAGTAGTTATGAACCTGAGGCTGATCTCCAACGTATTTATGACCCTGAATTAGGGGAGCATTTTCCGTTTTAACTCAAATTCTCTACGTCATAAGATTTTTTCGACACATTTGATACTGAATTTTCTCACTTTATTTATCTATTTATCTACACTTGTCTGAACTGGAATTTTGCTGTTTTCATTATTTTCTTCCCCTTGAGTGATGACTACTTCCTTAAATCCACGTTCTTCAACTGAATCTAAAAAAAAAAAAATATCTAAATTATATTGACGCGTTGTAATTTTAATCAAAAATCTTCTACAAATTTAGAAATATTGACAAATTATGTAAAAAAATTATAAAATAAAATGAAGATAGTTATTAAATTTTTTTATTTAATTTTTATTTTCTAAAAAGAGATGTTGAACGAGCTTTCCTCATTGGAGAAGGAATGGGACTGAATAGTAAAGAGTAGTAGTGTTAGTTGTAAGAGCTATAGTGCATGTATAGTAATTTAACAATTGGAAGGGCAGAAAGTCAGTTAGAGCGGGAGAGTTGATAGATTTAAAAAGTCCTAGACTCCACCAATTCAAGATCTGTGTGAGGGGAAATACCCAAGATATGTTACTTAAACTCAAGCCAAGGGCTAAAGACGCCCCTATAGAACAGGAGAAATTGGGAGGGTAAGAAGAAATTCTGAAAGCACTTTAGAAAATCCAATCTTTTAGAAGTTTGTTTAGCAAGAGAAATGGTGTGATTCCTGCAAGAAAGATGAAGCAAATAATAAACACTTAAGAGTAGGACAGATGAAGGTTTGTGTTGTGTTTTCAAAGATGGTGTAGTTGTGTGGGAGATTATATCGAGTGGAAAGACGATGGAACTGAGTGTTTGAGAAATTGAATACGACTGATTTTTTTGCACCAATTAGAGGTAGAGAAAAATCACAGATCACTTGTTCCAAGGCCACCTTCCTAATATCAGTTCTTTGCTGTTGGAGGGAAAGTCTTAAAAATGAAAGAAGCAATGAAAAGGGAGTCGTCAATATAATAATGGATAAATGATATATTGACAGATAGAAGATCATTAATGAAAATGGGGGAAAAAAGTTGGGATTGGACAGAACCTTGAAAAACACCACTGTTGATAATTACACCACAGTTCATAATTTCATAGGATGAACAGCGGTCTTTTGCAACAACAACAAGAACAAGGGCTCGGCCCGTGAGTGGTGGTTA
>JABUQX010019928.1:37500-47990 GCA_015478945.1 Trachelipus rathkii
GTGTAAATAAAACTAAGTTTATATAATAATAATACAAAATATACTAATGTTTTAATAATGTTAAGGTGAGGTGGAGGCGTTAATTGTGTAAGTAGAGTGATAGTGTGTGTTTGTAGCTGTGTGTGTTTTGGTTTGTGATGGTGTGTGTGTGTGTGTGTGGTGTGTGAGTGTGTTGTAGCATGTAGTCTGTAATCTAAATATATTGAGACTACTTTAATCAATAGGCTATGAAGGTAAAATAAACACTCATAAAAGTATATTTTTTGATCGACTTAAATTATATTGATGAATAATTATAAATAAATAAATTATCTCTAATAAAAATTATATCGAGTCTATATGTGTAAACTAAACGTGAGTGTGTCTGGCGAGTGTGTGTGTATGATGGTTGTATGTGTGCGTGATGTGTTTAGTCGTACTGGTGCGTATCTAACACTGAGAGAGTAGCAGTAAATGTCCATAGGAAGTCACTATTACGAGAGCGGTTTGCCAAGCCTCATATTAATTATAATGCATACAAACACTAAAAATGTTTTATAACATTACTTACTCTCACTCAGATCCTGTAAAGATAGATTTGACCATGCTCGTTGTCCGGCTGTTTGTTGCGAGTGTATGTGTGAGTGTGTCGCAAGTAATTGCTAGGCCTGCCTTAATTGTGTTGCGTGTGCTGTAGTTGCGATTGATTCGATGTGTCCTTTTATTTCACATAAATATATCCCCTTTTAGGCGCGCGGAACCCACTTGAGCGCAACTCTGCGGGCGCACGCAGGAGGGCGGGAACGAAGGAAATGATTGCAGCCTGCGGGCGCAACGCGGCTGGGACCGGGCACAATGGGAGTCGGCAAGGTCCAATAATAAAAGAATATAAAAGACACTGGATAATTATTAGCAACCTAGGCGAGTGCGAAGAGGTGGCTGCCTTATAAACGGGCTAGGTGACCTCATGCTGAGCCCGGCGCGAGCGGAGACCCTAGAGAACTTAATTATATCTAGCGAGTTGAAAAATAATCTAGTATCGGACTCATACCTCGAGAATCCCATGATTTATTCATCATATGAGAGGATAATCAGGAAAATCTTAACTTCTACTTACTAATAACGCAACTATGAACAACTCACTTAATACAATAATCACAGAATTACCAACGTGCCAGACACGTTACTTATATCAGCTTAGAATAGATGAAGAATCTTCTCCTACATAAAGTCTGAGATGTGATGGGTCATAATAAGATCATTATGAGAGGGTCTACGAGACGAGGTTTATCCGTCGATCCACCTCACCATCATCGAAGGTCCATATACAGTCCAAAAGAATACTAGCATCACACCACGATCACAAATAAACGATAGTAAAGACCCTGATATAGATAATAAACATTCCTTTTTATCATGCTTAATAAGGATCTTTCCGATTCCAGCATTAGTTTCGTTTGAAATATATATTTATGAGAATATATTAAATTAAGATAACAAATAGATTTCTTAGTCTAAACGGGCACACTTACTTTTGGAATCATGGTATATTATTAAAAGGATTAAATTAGCCCGTCTACAAAAAAGGCTTATCCTAATAACAATTTAGGTAACCTAAAAATTTTAAGGCCTAACCTGATCTACATTCCATTTTAAAGTCTTTACTTCAGTTTAGAAATATATATATTTGCTACTGGAATTGAGGGCTTAAATCGTCCTCGGGTTTACAAAAAGGATTATCACTAATTTAGAACATAAAGTGTTATTTCACGAGGCATTTACCACGATGAGAGGTATCAGTTTCGTATCTGTAAGAGTATGCGGGTTCGTATTATGTGTTATTTCTCAGTGTGGTATTGTCCAATGGTACATAGATTAATTAAAAATTATAAATAATATAAAATATATAAATAAGAAAAACGCACTAATATTTCTAGAAAAAGACTTTGAGATTTCATTAGAAATTATATGTGAGTAGAGTGCCCAATAATAAATGAGTAGATGAATTTATTGTATGTATTTATAGGGTCTTAAACATCTTATATAGAGAGATGATTTTTTATAGAAAGTACTTGTTACTGATAACTCATGTTATGTTAGCAGAGAAGAGCTTATTTGCATTTGTTATCTATATAAACCTAGCTTGAGATATCGGAGTATCTGACTAACTAGGAGCATCTTTAAATGCGAAGAAGTCTATATTAGTACACAATACTGGGTCACTATAGTCGGTGTCTGATGGATGAGGGAGTCTGCTAGGGGCGGCCTTACTGTTTTCTCGAGATGTATTACTGCCTTATAGGAGGGGCTATGTAAAATTTAAACTATGTACATAGTTATTTTTTTAATTAATATATTTCATATATAATAATCAATTTTCCCCAGTCTAAATGTTGATATTTAAAAACTTGATAGTTATATATTCTATAAATATTAATTATAACAAAAAAATACAATAACATTAATAAGTAATATATTTGCCGATTATGATGATAAATTGAATAGTTGAGTAGTTTACTATTATTAGAATAAGTTTTATAAGGAAATAACTTATTGAAATAATTGTATATATTGAATGAGTAACTATATAATGTATGTTTGTATTATTAAACGATAAAATTTATTATATAAATTAACATTATATATGGTGTAATATTAAATTAGTTGAGTAGTGCAGGTGTGTATGTTTAGTTGTGTGAGTTGAGGGTAGTGATGTAGTGTTTAAATGGATGTGATGAATGATGTAAGTATATCTGTGTGTTAACGTCTCAAGTTAACTGTGTTGATGAGTGTAAGTAAATATTTCTGAGTGTGAGTGTAAGTAAATCTGTGGTGTAAGTGTTAAAGTATTATCTGTGATGTGAGTGTTAGAGGTATAATCTCGTAAGATGATCTATGTCAAATGTAAAGTGTCATAGTGGAATGGTCGTATTTAAGTATCATTTTGAATGTGTGTAGTGACCGCATGTGTCGTACAAGTGTATAATGTGTGTCTATCGGGTGGATCATAACGTATCATATAACATGCTTGAATGTGTGTATAAGTGTCATAGTGATGTGTGTATTGTGTAAGTGTATGGTTGTGTGCTTATAGCCGACTGTGTGTGGTGTCGTCGTGATTTCGCGCGCTCGTCGATGATGTTGGGTGGGGTGTAAAGAGTGTGTCGGATTAATATCATCAGGTTTCACGAAAATATTAACTAGAAACAAAAGGAATATGAACACAAAGAGGTCAAGGCACTAAACACCAAAGTATGATACAACCATTTAATAATATAGACCATATATATTAAGTAAGAGATAGTATTAAGAGCTTCATATCGACACATGTTGACCATGTGGGAGATTCCATCTTCTCAGTTGGCCATACCACATACCTTCCACAAAACACACCAATTACATTATCCTAATTATGTACCTTTCTTCTCGACCTGGCAACCAATACTGCACTCCTCCTCCAGCACACACTTCGTTTGCCCTCGACCTCGCATCCACTGGTTGTCGTCTTCCACAGCCCAATCGACTAACACACCACCACACTATATCATCTATGTTACCAACCAGAGTCACATCCTTTTTATATTATCTCTATTTTATCCTTTTTCACATTAAACTACTGTCAATAGATCAATAAATTAAATTTTATCATTTCTTCCTCAAACTTAAACACGCCACCTAAAGATTAGTTCCATAAACGGTCTGAACAATTTGATAACTGTTAGATCTCGATATTCCTACTTATACAGATCATCAGTCTCATACTAGCTATATCATTCACAAAGGTACAAGATCAGGAAAAAGATGAAGAATCCAGGGCGTAACATCGAAAAGACTTAGTCTCTTAACATCCCTTTCATCCACCAAGGTTTAAATTGTCAGCCAGCCCACATGCCTGCAATTCACAAACTTCCATCCCCTGAAATGCACAGCTAGGTCAGATCATCTATCCGTTTGCGTTTTTTGCTCCAGCATAATAAGAAAGTTGAAATAGCTTACACAATAATGATTAATAAGACAGCATAATGAAAAGATAGCACGTAACATTGATCACAAGGCAATGCTCATCAAGAAATGTAACAGACGGAATAAGACCTGCAACCAAGGCGGAGAGAACATAGTCGCTAGATCTCACACAACCATAAGCCAGCTATATAATATCTTGCATTAATAAAACAAGTACATTGCTCAAAATATCACACTACTTTTACACACCCCTCGCCCCCACACTCTCTCGGTGATTACCAGAGGTCACACTCACTATCAGATTCTTATAATCCAGATTTCACGAGTACATAAGCAATTTCATATATAGGATTTAAGGTAATGTAATTTATATTAATTAGATCAATTATATGAGTTAAAGCAGTAAACAAGTAGAGTTAAGCATTAGCATATAAGTTTTATAATATCACAGTATAAAGCAGAAACTAGTAAATAAATGCAGTATTATATAATAAGCAATATTAAAGCTATTATCAATAATATAAATAAGTCAGAAAATAGTTAACCGCCCAGATTAAAACATGAGTTTAAAGGTCAGTAAAGACAGTATTAAACAAATAATTGCATACTAATTAACCCATATATTTCTTCGTCTTCCCTCAGGAATACGGCTGTCAGCGGAGAAACATCGATTCCACCACTCTTTCGCAAGATACCCCACCATCAGCTGGGCAATGCGGGCGGGCAGCCATGGTCTACTCTAATCTGGCCTCTCACGACGCGCATATCTACTTCCACACATTACTCTACTCGTCTTTCCTCTCGGTCACTGCCTCTCATTCACAGTGATTCCACTCAGCACACTAACCTACCTTGCGATATCTGATCTCCCCGTTCCTTACAAATCCCCCACCTATCACTCGCTGAATATCCGTCTCATTGTCACCTGGCACCACACCTAGATCTCTTCTAACCATGTTGTTTATATGTCACCTCTATAATCTCCCCGCATTATGTTTATCGGACCTTAAACAAGTAATCAATTGCAAGATTGCGCGTTCCGCGTATATGTAAGTATATTAAATGGCAAGTACAGTAAACGTATACATATATATTATATGATATGAAATATAATATATATATAGGCTAGATATATATATATATAGATATAGTTAAATATATATAGTATATTATATAACTATAAAGCCAATAAATGGATTATTCTGTATTATAATATTAGGGAGTACAGTTATAATAAACATAATAGTAATATAGTACCAAATGAGATCTATAGGTAATTAGTGATTTGGAAGGGTATAACAAAGCGTTTATGCCGCAGGGTATTTAGATTCCGGAGCGCGATTTGGAAGAGAAGCATATATGAGTCACTTATACTAGGGAAGGGGGATAGTAACTGCAAGATATTAGGCCTTATAGTTAGTGTATATGGTATGATATGTTCGGAGAGCGCGTCAGATATATGTCTGTGATATATATGATTTACTTGCGTACGAGAAAGTATGTTGAGAGGTCGAATTGAAGAAGTTGAATCAAATAGCTAGGTAATTAGAGAAGAAACAAGGTGCAGTCGCAGATAAACAGATGTGATGGATACGTAATAATTCTGAACACATTTGAAAACACAAATGGTATAGAATTTTCGTTCCATTTCGTTCAATGGGTCAAACATTTTGAATAAAGGAAATGTTTTAGAGATCATATGGATTTATACCAACATCACATCGCTTAAGTAGGAGAGATAGGAAAGCCGCTCCTATAGAAGGTGTTAGTGATATGGGTTTGTGGGAGTGAATTGCACACTGAATCCGGAATCAAAAAATATATGTTATGATGATATATGACATCTGTGTAGATAATATAATACGATTTGAGAGAGATCTTTGTATATGTAGATCTGTAATAGCGGAGTGAGACAGGGAGGTATGCTAATGTCTACATTGCGATACAAATTGTATTGGTATGGAGTTATTATTCTGACATAGAGAGTTAAAAGAAGTGTGGGACATACTGGATAAAGTGCCCTTAAAATGAATTGGATAGTAGAGTGAAGAGAGGAGTTGGGAGGGGTCTACTACTATTTTATATGAGCAAGGAATGATTTCTGGCTCAATTTAGGGGGAATCGGTAAACGAGATTCGAGAGAGTTCTGGTAAGGAGCCAAGTAGAGTTATGGGAGTTGAGTTTGAAAAGTGCGTAGATAAGATAAGGTTAGTTGTGTTAGTGAAGATCAGCACCCCATTGGTTGTGATGAATTTATATATAGGATGGTTGAGAACAGGGTCATTGAGAGGAAATGTGTCTGATAGTTTATAAATTTAGGATTGTTAGAATGGGTTCAATAAAGGGAGCCGGTAGAATGATCAGAGAGTAAGTAAAGAAGTAGTGTCATAGGTGTAGAATAATGGTGTGGACTCTAACGCCCGTGGCTAAGGTTGTAATATAAAAGCGGATGTGTTTTAGGTGGTGAATGGTATGAATATGTGACCGAAACTAAGCTGCGTGAGTGTCGCGCTATATGGGTTACTTCGTAACTCGATTGAGAATGTAGTAGTTGGTTTACCGTATTGTATGGTATAGTCTATGGGTAGAATTGAGTATGGGGAGCTTAATGTACAGTGTGCCATGAATAAGAGGGTTAGTGAGAGAATCTGATAAGTGTAATCAAATTGGTTCCGAGTGATTGCGAGACATCGTGAGGTGAGATGTTCAGTGGTGTATTAGAAAAAAATGATAAAATGAGTAGATATGTGAACCGCATTATATGTGAGAAGAGTGGTGTTTTGCGTGTGTGTGTTGTCCTGTGTTGTATTCGAGAGATATAGGGGATTAACAAATGAAGTGTAAATGGAAATTGTAAAATTGAAAGTATAAGTACGTTGAGATGGTTTTGAATTATAGTGGATAAGGATGGATGACTAGGGTAACAGTTCGTCTTTAAGCACTGATGTATAATGGTGGGGTGTGTGTGTTGTGCCTGTGTGTGTGAGTGTGTGTGTGTTGTGTGTTGTGGTGTGTGTGGTTGGGGTATGATTGTGTCGATCGTGATGTGAGTGTGGCACGAACGGTTGGGCACCATTGAGAAGAGGAGAAGATCATCGCGTGAAGGACAAGGTTTCCGATACATGACACCACGGAACGAGATTAATGCTGACAGATACCCTATCTGAAAAAAGGCTAGTGACAGTCAAGACACATGGATAGAGTCTCAGAGGCGGGTGGAGGAGGCTAGGTGGTGCAAGGATATGAGGAGGAATGAATGGGGGTCAGGCTAGAGATGGTAAGGATGATGAGCGTCGTCAATAGACTGAGGGTTTGGTTTGAAAGGTGAATAGTTACGAAGGCGTGTTATCGTGTTAGTGTTTGTGGTGTATGGGTATGTAGGTAGGATATTTAGTTGGTTATAGGTTCAGGCTAAGCGGTCAACGGGTTGGCGAGTGGGCAAGGAGGTGATTACGCGCCTATTAGAACGGTGGAGAGCAATCAAGCGGTATCATAAAGGTGGAATATCGGGCCGACAGTGCTCCAAGCGGTGTCGACATACCGAATGAAACCGTGCTAACTAAAGGCCTTGTTTTTTTTAACATAGTGAGATATGAAAGCACATTCACCTTTTTTATTTTTTAAATAGGGGGCGGTAGGATACAGGAGGCTGGATTCTTTTCTACTTTCTTTTTTTTTATTTACAGATATTCTATCTGCTATCTTTTTGTGTTCCTGCCATGTTAACCGATTTATCACCTCCAGTTGGGGAGAGAAGTAACAATAAGTGAGTAATATTGAATGGATTGAAGATGATGATGAAGATAGATTGATAGATGAAAGTGATGATGATGATCGATGATGATTAATGTAATGATTAGGATGATTGATACACTAGATGGAGATGATTATGATGGTAAGATGAGTTGAGATAGATAGTGTGATGATTGATGACAGAACACACATGGAGAAAATGATGATGATGGTGAGTATGATGATGATGATGAATATGATGAGGAGGAAGAAAAGGTTTTGGATATAATATGTATTAGATATATATTATATATTTATAGAATGTATATATATATAAAAAGTCTATTATATATATTATATTTATATATATATACCTGATATATAATCTATATATCTTAGGACAAAGTGTAATAGTATAAGTATTATTGTAATATTAGATTAATTGTATAATATACCATCGAGCCTTTCATCAATAAAGTAAATTTGTAACTTACTTTGTGACTTTGATACTAATGTATTGTACTGTTATTATGTATACAATTGGTAGCTTATGAGAATGAAATGTCTAGAGGATTTGAAGCTGAAATGTCAGTCCTGGAAAACAATGTAGCTTGTTAATACCAAGCCTAGAATAGTAAATATTAAGGAAATATATACTATAGATTATAGTAATATTATAATGGTTATGTATGAGTTATAATATAAGTTAAATAGTTTAGCATATATTCAATATATATATATATATATCATATATATATATGTAATATATTATAAATAGTATATATTTATATATATAATAATAATATACTATTCTTACTATAATTAATACAGTAATATATAAATTATATTTAATTATAATTAATCAAGAATATATATAATAATTATAATATATATAAAATTAATAATAATAATAATAATGAGAATAATAATAATAAAGATATAATAATATTAATAATAATAATAATTAGGAAGAAGCGTCCGGGCAAATTAGATATATCTATTGTTCATTAGCGGTACAGCCTAAACTCCGGTGTTTCATTGAGATTGCTGACATTATTACGTACAGTGATAATTGGCATTTGGCGATATGAGCACAACATTATCTACTGATTCCTAAGGCGATGTGACTTCGAGTACAAAGTTCATAAAAATCTCGACTTGTATGTGAGTATCATCATGGAACTGAACCAAACTATATATATCATTTATTAAATTTAAAGATCGATTATAATCACTACTAAGGATACCCTATACTCACCGCTAACCACGGGACGAAATTCTAGTAAGAAACATATACTTTGACCTGATTTCAAAATATCACACGCACCTCTACATTATACCTTTTAAAATTTGACCGCAACCGGTTAAATGATTTGGTGTGCATAAGATCTCACCCTGCTATACCGAGCATGCGCACCAACATCCTGGACGCATCGAGCAAGGCAGCTCACCAATAACATAATCACACACTTGCATCGCCCCCTGGTTGCTTTCGGCCAACCCTCACCACGAGTTTAATAGGTGATTTGGTAAATGGTATATTGGTATATTTTGGTAAGTAGTATTTCGTGGTCATCGTGGACATCTGGATCATTTTTCGTACGACTGATATACTATACAGGAATAACGATTGTAGCGTTAAAAGTTAATTTGTTTTTGAATGATTAACAAAATATCTTTACTCTATGATTATCTATTGGACTACTTTAACTTTTGATTCCGAAGAGACGAAATAAACCAGGTACGAAAACAGCTGAATTCTTGCAGTGAAAGATCTGATTTTATGTTGGTTTATTCATTTGGGAGAAATGTTCAGGTGGAAGGGTCTTGCATTAGTGGTTACACAGGATATACAACTGATATCGATTATTAATCTGGAGAGGCGACGTAGAAACGGATTCTTTAGAATGAAATAACAGTGGAAAATCGTGCGCATGTAGTAACTTTGACCACAGTCGCAGTAATTGATGGTTGTGTGGTATTACGTAGTATGTGTTTGTGTATAGTTGTTTAGGTAGTTGTGAGAGAATCAGGTAGAATGAGATAAAACAAACAGAGAACAATTCAATCCATTGTTGCTTTACCTGTATCAAGCTAAATAAACCTGAGTGAAATACGGAGTAGTAATGACGAGCATGCCATACCTCTCCTTCTGACAGAGAGAGAGGGAGAATCAATGAATGAACATTATTTATTTAACCAATATAATGTTCAAGTATAATTAATAACGCACTTTCGGAAATGGAAAAGGGCTTTAACTTATTTCTACATAGGCAAACGAAGTGCACAATTAGATAAGCAGAACACATATCTGGAAACAGAGCACAAGAAACACAAACAGAAGTGTTTTCCCGTATATAATAGCGCGTCAGCATACATGGTGATTTTAAAATCTCAAATCCAGAAACTTACGATAGGAGACCACAGTAGCTATTATAAGTTAAAATGACTACTATGACGCCGAGGACACATTTGTACATTTTTCTGGATAAAACGTGATACTTAGAAACGTAGAAAGTACAAAACTCACGCATATAGACGCTATCTCCTGCGCTTTGGTTTATCGCCGAGCTATAGCACGTATGACGATGTTTCTAATATGCGCGTGTTGTCTTATGAAGATTATATTGTGAATTTATCAAAATATATATATATAGCGACGGACTTACCCGACGGTATTATGTTAAAGGAACAGTTATATTGCTCAATACGAAACTCTTACCAATGACGATGGCGTAGGACTGAATGAATTTACCGCGAATCATTATATATATATATACCTCGAGAGTAGAAGGACGACGATTGCCATAAATTAT
>JABUQX010019929.1:0-43739 GCA_015478945.1 Trachelipus rathkii
ACAGAAACAACACTAAATAATAAAAGTAATTATATTAAATAAAGCCGTTAGGAGATCACTATAATGTAAAATATAATAGTTACCTCCGTTTGCTTTGTGGGTAGGAACACAAATAACTTCAAAATGTGAATGTAGCCCCCTCCCCCCAAAAATAAAACGTGTTTCGTGGTGTAGTAAGACGCCCCCAATAAACAGAATGGTGTTGAACCTTTAGCAAATGGGGACATTTCTATCTCACTAATGTCATGTAGATTAAGTAAAGAAAAAGTGATTAAAGTTTCTTAGTGATGTTTTCATTAGGTTTCTCGAAGGGCAAACATATGGGTCTAGAAACAAAAATCGGTTCTTGGTTAAATAGGAGAGAAAAAAAAGGAAAGGTTTTATGTTGCAGAGGGACAAAGTTTAAATTCATGGAAACGTTTTGAAGATAACAAAAAGAGAATTAATCTTCTTCCAATTTGATTTGTACTATAGAGGCCCATTTTTTCAAACATTACAAAAAGTTACCCCACACATAACAGAATTATTTATTATTATTATTATTATTATTATTATTATTATTATTATTATTATTATTATTATTATTATTATTATTATTAACAAGTGAAATTTAGCCATTCGTAAGCTGAGAAAAAATTATCAATTTGGGAAGAAAAAGGGGTAGTATGCCTATCGCTATAAGTTGTGAAATCGTATCTAGCCTCAGTCTTTAACACTGCATTGTGTAGGCCAGCGGTGCTGCCCAACACGTAGCTCGCGTACCATTCTAATGTGGCTCGCGGCTCGCGTATCCAGATTTATCACGTTTATTAAAAATTAAATAGTTTTAGAAATTTCATTTATATATATATATATATATATATATATATATATATATATATATATATATATATATATATATTATATATATATATATATATATATATATATATATATATATATATATATATATATATATATATATATTACTTTAAGTTGTTTACAAACCCGCAACGTAAATTATTGACAGAAGGATACCCCTAAAATGCTGTTGAACCTATTTTTTATTTAACTATTAAACACAAAAATCACATAAGAATTAGACGTTCTTTAAAAAATGACATTAAAATCAGTTAAAAATGAAGAAGCTTTTCTGTGCATTTATAGCACTTTGTTCAATCCTCTTAGTAGAAACAAGAATTCCGGAAATGTGAGGTCAGTCGGCAGGTAGAATTTCAGTTGGTTGACTCGATTTTGTCTTTTCTAACAAGACTTGCCATTTTTTGTCCGTCAGTAGTATATTATTCGTGATATGATCAAATTTTACTTCCCCCTCCAAATTGTTCATGACTCGGTTCCTGCAGTTATAAATACAGAAACTTTCAGTAAACTTACGACACGATGTATTGTTCTTTTGTAGAACCCTATGTCGATTGGTATCAATGGCATGGTTGAAGAGAGTCCTGTGCTTAACTAAAGCCGAGTTCAGGTTATCCATTGACAAATCCCTTTTATGTTGATAAATTCTTCTCTTCAGATCCACCGTCTCACCAATATAGGTAAAATGACACTGACTACATTCTATGTTGTAAACACACGGGACGGGTTGAGCCTGAGTGGAGGGGGGTTTTGGTTGCTGTTGTAATAGTCCCTTCAATTTCAAGACATTCTTGACAGGAGTCAATTGATAACCCGAACTCAGCCTTGGTTAAGCACAGGACTCTCTTCAACCATGCCATTGATACCAGTCGACATAGGGTTCTACAAAACAACAACAATACATCATCTCGTAAGTTTACTGAAAGTTTCTGTATTTATAACTGCAGGAACCGAGTCATGAACAATTTGGAGGGGGAAGTAAAATTTGATCATATCACGAATAATATACTACTGACGGACAAAAAATGGCAAGTCTTGTTAGAAAAGACAAAATCGAGTCAACCAACTGAAATTCTACCTGCCGACTGACCTCACATTTCCGGAATTCTTGTTTCTACTAAGAGGATTGAACAAAGTGCTATAAATGCACAGAAAAGCTTCTTCATTTTTAACTGATTTTAATGTCATTTTTTAAAGAACGTCTAATTCTTATGTGATTTTTGTGTTTAATAGTTAAATAAAAAATAGGTTCAACAGCATTTTAGGGGTATCCTCTCTCTCTCTCTCTCTCTCTCTCTCTCTCTCTCTCTCTCTCTCTCTCTCTCTCTCTCTCTCTCTCTCTCTCAAACAAAAAAATCTTCTCTCTCTCTCTCTCTCTCTCTCTCTCTCTCTCTCTCTCTCTCTCTCTCTCTCTCTCTCTCTCTCTCTCTCTCTCTCTCTCTCTCTCTCTCTCTCTCTCTCTCTCTCTCTCTCTCTCTCTCTCTCTCTCTCTCTCTCTCTCTCTCTCTCTCTCTCTCTCTCTCTCTCTCTCTCTCTCTCTCTCTCTCTCTCTCTCTCTCTCTCTCTCTCTCTCTCTCTCTCTCTCTCTCTCTATCTCTCACTCTATCTCCTCGCCTCTCTCTCTCTCTCTCTCTCTCTCTCTCTCTCTCTCTCTCTCTCTCTCTCTCTCTCTCTTCTTCTCTTCTTCATATATATACATATTTATATATATATATATATATATATATATATATATATATATATATATATATATATATATATATATATATATATATATATATATATATATATATATATATCACTGAGCTATGGTCTTCTGCCCTTAGGGACTATGGAGAGTCTTGTGTGGTAGCACTTGACATATCTAAGGCTTTTGACAGGGTATGGCACGCGTCGCTACTCTCTAAGCTGCCTTCCTTTGGATTTCCTCCTCCTCTTTGCTTACTCTTGTCTAGTTTTCTTTCAGATCGTTCCATTTCAGCTCTTGTTGATGGAGCAACCTCTTTCTCCTTTCTTATTAATTGTGGTGTTCCTCAGGGTTCTGTTTTATCTCCAACTTTATTCCTACTTTTCATTAACGATCTTCTTAGCTGGACTTCTAACTCTGTTCACTCTTATGCCGATGACTCAACTCTCCATTCCTCCACTTATTTCAAATGTGCTCCCTCGTTTGTATCTAGAGTTGCCTCTCGTCTACAGCTTTCAGATTCAATTCTTGCCTATCTGGTCGGGATTTCTCAGTGGGGTAACTGCAATCTTGTTAATTTCAACTCTTTAAAAATTCAACTACTTCACATCTGCATCTCTAAAACACCTCCCAACTATCCTATCCTTTTCGACGGCTCAAATGTCTCACCTGTAAAACAACATAAACATTCTTGGACTGAACATAAATAGTGAATTGTCTTGGAGACCTCATATCACATCGGCTGCTAAAATGGCCTCAAAGAAGCTGGGAATTCTGTTCAGATTGCGTGAATTTTTTTTTCTTCTGCTCAGTTACTCCAGTTATATAAGGGTCTTATTCGCCCCTGTATGGAATACTGTTCTCACATTTGGGGCGGATCCGGTTCCACCCTCCTTTTGGATAGTGTTGAGGCTAAGGCTAAGAGACTTATAAGCTGTCCATTATTTACCGACTCCTTTGACCCTCTCTCTGCAACGTGACATTGGCCCCCTATCTTTTCTATAGGTATTACAACGGCAGGTGCTCAAGAGAATTGACCTCTCACATTCCTCGACCACTGAGTCGCCCTCGAAACATAAGAGGTGTCTTACTCTCACATGAATATTGTATGAGTATTGGAGACTTAAGGATTACTCATTGTGGTACCTCCTTCTTTCCAGAACTCCTGCCTTCACCCCATTTCTTCCTGCAGTATTCAATCTTTCTCTCTTTAAGTCCCGCTTCTGCGCCCACCTAAGAAAATTGTGTTAGGCAAGGGACTGGGTGTTTTTTTTTAAGTGCCCTGCCCGTGAGTGGTTACATTGCATATATATATATATATATATATATATATATATGGCCCTATAGGTATTTCTAGTTATATATATATATATATATATATATATATATATATATATATATATATATATATATATATATATATATATATATATATATATATATATATATATATATATAAATATATATTTATATATATATATATATATATATATATATATATATATATATATATATATATATATATATATATATATATATATATATATATATATATATATATATATTGGCCCTTAGGTATTTCGCGGCTACATTTCATTTCTTCTATTATATCAATACTTTCGAACGAGTTAAGAATTAAATTTAAAAAGAGTGAAGCTTTGAAAAGAATATAAAACTGTTCTTTTTATTAGTTTTAATAATGTTTTTTTCGTTGCAATTTTTTGTAAGCTTTTATTTATTATTATTATTATTATTATTATTATTATTATTATTATTATTATTATTATTATTATTATTATTATTATTATTATTATTATTATTATTATTATTATTTAATATATTTTAATTTTTTTTATTTTTTCTTTTTTTTTTATTTTTCGTTTTTTTTAATTATTATTAGTATAATTTTTGGGAGTATTTTTATTTAAACTCCCCACGGACCCGCGAGCATAGCGAGCGGGGCACCCCGCTTTAGCGGGGGACGTGGGGGATGATATAGAGGGGGGGGGCCGAAGGCCCCACCCCGGATCAAAAAATAAAATATATATAAAAATATCAAATATCAATTTATTATTATTATTATTATTATTATTATTATTATTATTATTATTATTATTATTATTATTATATATATATATATATATATATATATATATATATATATATATATATATATATATATATTATATATATATATATATATATATATATATATATATATATATATATATATATATATATATATATATATATATATATATATATATATATATATGTAAAGAACAAGTTATGTCATTTTTAAAGCTTCACAATTTTTACATTTAGTTCTAATTAAAAAAACTCGTCCGAATATGTTTAAAGGCGTTTTCGATTTTGCACTTTTGCTAACGAAATTTAGGAAAATGCTAAAAAGTCGTTCGATTATGTCAATTTTAGCACAAATTTAGTAAAATGCTAACGAAACGTTAGTAATTTCCTAAATTATGTTAGGTTGCTCTTTCCCGTGCTTACCGAATTTTAGGAAAATGCTAACGAAAAAATGTAAATAAATAAGATTGCGGCGTAGTAGTTCGTTGATTTGATGAATGTTTCATTCATGAAATTTGCTTTAAATCTAATTTCTTCTAAATCGATAAACTCCATCACAATAGTTGATCAATTATTTGTAATAAAAACCATTTGTTATTTTTTTTAATTTTGTTTATTCCAAAACCACGTGCTCCATTAGAACAGCTGATCAAAATTTTTGTAAACAATCGGTCGATTATGCCCGAAATTCGTGCTAAAACTGGATTAGCATTTCTTATCGAGCGTTAGCACAAATGCAAAATGGAAAACGCCTTATTCGTAGAAAAAGTGAAATACTCCCGCGAAATACCAAAAGTCTATATATATATATATATATATATATATATATATATATATATATATATATATATATATATATATATATATATATATATATATATATATATATATATATATATATATATATATATATATATATATATATATATATAAAAATAATATATATATATATATATATATATATATATATATATATATATATATATATATATATATATATATATATATATATATATATATATATATATATATATATATACATTTATGGCACGAAAGATATATATATATATATATATATATATATATATATATATATATATATATATATATATATATATATATATATATATATATATATATATATATATATATATATATATATATATATATATATATATATATATATATATATATATATATATATATATATATATATATATATATATATATATATATATATATATATATAGAATTTCAGTTAAAGAGACTCTAATTCAACACTCAATCCTGTAATATTAAAATATTTTTAAAATCACTTTAAAATAAATAAGCTGAAAGGCCTTAGAAAAATAAACAAGAGTTTACAAGCCAGATCTTATATCCTTGGTCCCCATCAGAACTAAAAAATTCTTACGAATTATTAAACACAGGTCATAAAAATGTTGAAAAATACAAAATATAATTAAGTAAAAGAGGCTTTAACTTTTTATTTATTCAAATACTAATCATTTCAAAAGCAAGTCCTTAATATGATCTGATATAAATCTTTTTGTGATTGGATCAAAATTGAAAAATCCTTCTGATATGTTAAAATTACTTTTTGTAGAAATATTAAGGATCATATTAAGGACCTGCTTTTGAAATAATTAATATTTTTGGATAAGATAAAAAGGATTAAGAATGTGACGCCACTCTGTCTTTTTGCTTGAATTTATATTTTCATTTTTTATTTTGTATTTTCAATATTTTTTTATATTTTGTTTTAATAATTTGTAAAAAATTTTAGTTCTGATGAGGGGACCAAGGATATAAGTCCCGAAACGTAAACTTTTTCTCGTTTAGTTATTTTTCTTAAGATTTTCCTTTATTTATTTTAAAGTGTTTAAAAAAAATATATATATATATATATATATATATATATATATATATATATATATATATATATATATATATATATATATATATATATATATATATATATATATATATATATAAGATATATATATATTTATATATATATATATATATATATATATATATATATATATATATATATATATATATATATATATATATATATATATATATATATATATATATATATATAAGGGAGATATTGATCATGCATCCATGGTGTCAATTGGCAATTCGCTATCGTATTCTGGTGTTGTTTATTCTCGGAAATGTTTTTTATAATACAGTCTGGACGTTTGTAACCATTTTGATCCAGCCTGTGATAATACAATCTTATTCATCTTATCAATTCAATTATAGAAAAACCTTATAACATTTATAGATATTATACCAGTATTTCTTTTTTCTAGTACATCTTATGATTTTATGTATAATATAATATAAACTTAATGATAAACATAGCACCAGGAGCACAGATGATATTAAAGATATAATTGTGCTAGAAATCTATATACACAGAAGTGATAAGCCTTTCTAGCTGTCTCAGAGGTCAGTGCTACAAATTTATTTGATTTTGTTATTAATAACTGTAAGATTTGTAGTAATGTACAGATAGTAAACTTGACTCTTATTACAGTTTACTATCTTGTTGCTTGCTGGAAGGCCGTTGACATCATTAGTCCACATTTAAGAAACCCCTCTTGGATATATCAGGGTATGTTTCTTAATGGAATAGATATATGTAACTTCTTTTAACTGTCAAATATGCAAATATAAATTATGGTATAAATACCAATAATTGTTTATGTTTGACAGGGTTCAAAAGTTGGGCTGAGTTCTGATTTTGGGATTCACTTGAATCTTTCTTCAAATCTTGGGACTCATTTTCTATTCGGGGATTCATTCCTTAATCCGATTTCTGTTCCAGGGATTCAATCCTGAATCCGTCCTTTAAGCTGATACTCTTGAGTGAGATTCCTTAGTGAATCTTTTCTCGGTGCTATTTTGAAGTTGGAGTTCATCCTGAATCTTTCTTCTTGGAGTTGTTTCGGAGTTGTGGTTCGTCTGAATCCTTCTCCCTGCCAATTCTAACGTTGGGGTTCGGCCTGATTCTTTCCTCCTTAATAGTACTTCAGCATAGTTGTGATTCTCCTGAATCATACTCATCACTTGGAACTATTCTTCAGTCAAATTCAGTTAAGTCATCATTTATTCACAATTGTTGAGTCTGGATTTCTTATTCCCTTGATTTTATGCATGAGCAATATTTGGAAGCGTTCGGTTTCCACTCTCGTATCTGGTCCTAGAGCTGTCTGTGCTCATGTACATATTTTACACTTTGGAACCTTTAACTTGCTCTCCAAGGTGTATTAACTGATTCTATTTAATCATAATCTTTTATTTATATATTGTTGGGGTAGGACTGTGTACTATTAACTTTTGTCAGACCTCCCACCATATATTCTGAGCGATTTTATTAAAGATAAAACTTTTTATATGGAGTGTCACTATCCTTCATATTGATGCTTTTTGGTATTGTTACTCTTAATCTTCGAGACCTCTATCGGGTTAATCTTCGAGAAAGCTCCGGGAAACTAGTTAAATAGTTCTACATCTTTCTTTGGGTAAAATCTTAGCTTAAGATCAACATTTTTATATATTATCAACCGTCGCAATCCTCCTCGAATAGTCATTCAAGTCAGCAGGCCGACGGAGTCCTGAAGACTAACTTCCTCCGTTACGGAGAAAATCTAATCTGCTCCGTATTACCCCTGATGGTGTCAGGTGGTTGCTGTGCTGACTAGACATTCAAACCACTATCTTTGAACATCACAAACCTAACATTGACGTAATCATCTATAAATCGACATTCGTAATCTTAAAATTCTTCGAACTTATCTACAAGAAAGAGCGGAGAGAGGTACCTCACCGTCGGGTACACTTGTTGGTCCCAGCGTACTTCCTCTCCGCCACATAAATAAATTAAGTGGCGCCCGAACAGGGACTCTGTTTGAGTTCCTGCGCTTGCGTGCACTAGGATTGTGACTCTCGCTCACATCATCATATTTATTTTTGAAAAATCATCGATTCTCTTCAGTTCTTTTCAAAGAAATCTTCTTCTTTTTGTACTTATATTGGACAGATCGAGAGTTAGTTAGTAATAACCCTCCAATACTTTGAAATTCTTTCTTTTGAAACTTACAAAAGAAAATGTCAGAAAAACCTCAACCAAAAGACTTGGATACGAGCATAAATGCTGATAGCCAAGAAGCTGTGGACTTTGATCCCTCTCTTGCAGCTGTCGCATTAGATCCACGTGTAGAACAACGTCTCCGTGATGATCGTAATAAAAATAATGAAGGAATGAATGTAGGAATGAATGTGGAAAATAAAGACAGGGTAGAAGTTGTCAACTCTGACATGCACTCTGACTTATCTTTAGCTCCTAACTCTGACAAACCTTTCACTGAGCCTGAGATGAGTACTTTATTAACGAAACTCCATAAACAGGTATTAAGTGAAAGGCAATTGGATCAAGTAAGCGATACAGTCGGTAAGGTTGAACACAGAACGTTCCATGATCAAGGTCAAGGTATTCCACCTAAATTCGATTCCCATTATGTGCATATGCCTAAAAATACCACTTCTTTCTATGATCGTGAGTATAAACCTTCCTTAGTTTCCCAATCTCAACCACGATCAATGCCTTTTCTACATAATCCACCCAGTTATGTAGAAAATCCTAGAAATCAAATTCTTTCTAATCCTAATCTTCATTCAAATCCTATTCTTCATCCTAACCCTAATCTTATTCCTAATCCTAATCTTATGCCTACTCATAATTTTCTTCCTAAACCTCAACTTCTTCCTAATCCCAATCTTCGTCATGATTCTATAACCCCAGTAAATTACTTCACCCAACCTAAGTCTCTCTTTAGAACTCCCGATATGGGCAGAGACAATAGAGATTCTCTATCCCCTATCAATAGAGGAGAGGCTGACTTTTCTGGAAAGTATAATAAATTACTACAGCCTCAACGAGAACAAATTCCCTTAAATCAATATCCGGAGCACCAGATGTTTTCGACTGATTCTCAGTCGCATTCTGGTTATATTCCACAAGGATATTCCCAACGACTGCCTATGCGTCGTATTCCTGACGACGATGAACCTTCAATGTATTCAGGACCACACATAGAGACTTGACATGCTGGAGGAAGCCATTGTGCTTCTTACTCAGTTACTCAAGAACTCTCAGAAGCTTAAGGTCGTGGATCCTGGAAAGTTTAAATATGAATCGGAACAAGATCTCTTAGTCTACCTGGCTGATTTTGAGGCTTATTGTAGTTTACACTACCCTAATGCCCATCACCAATGGTTAAGACTGCTTGGCCGACAGCTAGAAGGCAAATTTTTGAATATATACCGAGAGATCATCAAAGACAACCGTGAATACTTCTCTGTACGGGATAATCTTGTGTGTTGGTATCGTGATGAGGAACGAAAGAAAAAAGAATACAGAATACAGAAGTATCATGCCGCTCACCGATACCCTAACGAGAGCATCAAAATGTTCGCCCTTCGGTTAGAGCGCCTAGCTAGTCAGGCATATCCTGGATACGATATGAGAGATCATGATTCTCTTAGAATAGCTTTCCTCTTCTGTAGTTTACCTCCATATATTGAAACATTCGTCCGTCAATATATTAAAATGATGGAGTTGGACGGGTATAGTAGAGCTTCCTGGGAAAATATAGTGAATTTTGCGGACTCCTTAGATAGCGAGAATATCGCTTTCCCAAATTCAATGTCCCAAACAAATCCACTTGAGGTCGGCCCATCAACTTATTCCCGATCTGACCAGGAGGTGGACTTAAACGAATCTGTTGAGTCAGTAATTCAGATCAATGCTGTACTCCCTGGATGGACTGATGTGTTGCGTAAGAAGGTTGAACAGCGTAAACCTAAGTCTTCAATTAACCGTAACCATCGCTCTTCCAATCTTGGCCAACGTAGTCCTCCGGAAAGAAATAATAGCAGTCGTATTGTCTACAACACTGTTCGGAATTCACCACCAAGTAATGACCGTTCCAGAGCTCAGAATAATCGTAACGCAAATCGAAAGGGTCGTTCAGGATCGGGAGATCGGATGAATATCTTGTGTGACTACTGTGAGAAGCGAGGACACGAAATGCAGGAATGCTATAAGTACTTGGGAGTCTGTAGCTACTGCAAGAAAACCGGCCATTCAAATACCGAATGCCGAGCTAGGAACTCTCCTCCATCATCTCCCGTAAATACCCGGAAAGTGGTATGTCCCTTTTGTAGAGGTCCCCACGCGGGAATGAGGTGCTCTCAACGCACCCCTCCACGATCCAGTGATCCCGAACGAACTCCTCCTAGAGAATACCTTCAAGGTGCGGTAAAGAAAGTTTATTCGCGATCATATTCCCCTGAAGCCCAGAAAAATTCGGCTAAACCAACTGAGAAGCCGCTTCCCCAACGCCTATTTCTGGACCCGTGTGAAACCTGTAACGTGTCTCACTATGAAGGTCGTTGCAAAGGGGGGTTTGCTGAAGCTCGCCCCGCCAATCAGTTAAACGACTAGTCCCCACAGAGATGAGTCAATCTGTGGAAAAGGACTTGGATAATGACTCTGTAAAGAAACTGGATGATCCTTCTATTAACTTTTATGGGATACCTCCAGTGAGTAAATTCTCACATAAACCTTATTCCTATGCTAGTGAAGACATGGTCGTTGCTATTAACTTGTGCCAGGCCGATATAGAACCTTTGATCGTCTGTGTCAAGTTGGATGATCAGGATGCTCCCATTTATGATTGCCTTGTAGATAGTGGGGCTGGAGTAAACTTGATAAGCTCCGAGATTGTTCCTTTCCTAGGGAATTCAAAAGAGCTTTTGGCTTCCGAAGACATAGGAGTAAGGGCCATCAGTGGTTTTGGAAATAGAGAACGAATTCCTATTGTTCACTATGTAAATATAATCCTGAGGTTTAATATGGGTTTTGTAACTCATCCTTCCGCGTTTTTCATAGTACCCCAAGAATACATGGTAGATAACCCATTGATACTTGGTACTTGTGCTCTTAGGGATAATCACTTATTACCTGATATGTCCCGAAAACAACTGATTCATCTGCAAGGAAAAAAATTGACTGTGGTGGCCGATGGCATATCAACTTGTACCCAGTCCAATTTAAAGTCCTCTACTATACAGGTGAAAAACGTGTCGGTAGTCAATACTAATATTAATGATACTGATGTTATCTACGATCAAAATAATGATCGTACTCTTCGATATTTATTGAAGGGATTTAAGAAAAATGATAACAATATAAATTGGCAACAAGTTCCTAAACCATACAAAAGTCATTCTAAACAAATGGTTTTGGAAAATGACATCTTGTATTACAGAACTACGTCCGGGAATCTGTTATATGCAATTTCTTTGGACTTACTAATGCACATAGTTCTGGGACTCCATGTATCCTGTGCCCATATAGGTCGGAACAAGCTGCTGCAGTTGGTATACAAGCATTTCTGGCATCCTAGGGTCAATCAGGTAATTTCCGATGTAGTGCGGTGCTGCCCTGTTTGCCAGATGCAGAAAAACTTTTCTTCCAATATAACTCCACCCATGTTGAAAATCTTGGCCAACTATCCCTTCGATTTATGTGCCATGGATTTGATTCAATTCCCAAAAACTTTTAAGGGAAATAAATACTGCATGATATTTATTGATCATTATTCTAAATGGGTGTCTGTAGTTCCCATTGCCGACAAGTCCAGCTTGACCGTATCTAGGAAACTGGAACACCAAGTTCTCCCTTTCCTTCCTAAAGTTCCAAATCGTATATTAACTGATAATGGAACTGAATTTACTTCCCAGATATTCCAACAGGTGTTACAAAAACACAACATTAAACATGTGAGAATATCTCCACTTCATCCCTCGAGTAACGGTGTCTCAGAGCGATTTAACCGGAGTTTAATTCAACTACTGAAATGTTTAGTTCTGGAGCAACCCGCTACTTGGGATGAAGAATTGTCTTCCTCTATTTTAATTTATAATAATACTTATCAAAAATCCCATACTCCAGTGCATACTTTTCCCCAATATTGGAAAGAGGGCAGTGTCAATTTTAAACCTTTCAAGGTGGGTCAAAAAGTAGCTCGTAAAGTAATACGAACTGGGCCAAGTACTGCTCTTAAATTTCATAATAGGAAGGGCCATTTACTGTTGTTGATGTGAACCCGAATAGGGTGTCATATGTCATACAGAGAAATACTAATCCCCCCAGTAGAACTCAAAAAGTCCATTTCTCCCACTTAAGAGAATGGATTGAGATTCCTGGGTATTTACGAAAATACCTGACTAGAAATAAGGAAATTAGTGATGCATTTTTCTCGGACGAGGAAAGTTTGTTGGATGGGGAGGATGAAAATTCTCCTGAATCCATCGACCTTGAGTCTGAGACTGATTCAGCTAATTCTTATGAGTCAGAGTCCATCGCTGATACCTCGTTGTTCACTAATAGCGATGATTCCCTGGAGGAGGAAGCTGATTTTGAGGGATTCTTAACTTTTAATCCTATCTCTGTAAGTGAGTATATTCAATTGCCAGAATTAACTCCTGTAATAGAGCCAACTGCTTGGGATCCGGGAGAAAACCTCAATATGAGTATGGAGGAGTTTATTCCTCAGTTATCTTCCGAAGTCTTACGAATGCCCGGTCACAAAGCGGTTAAATTTTTGCTCCCTCCTCTCGTAATTCCTATTTCACCTATCCATTCTTCGGACGAGTCAAATTCTAACCATTCTAGTTTACCTGAGACGGATTCCGATTCTAGTTTATCCGAGATAGATTTAATAAATATTCCTACTAGTTCTCCTATGAATCATGGTAGTACCCTGGGGGTCAACCATGCTGAAATACTTACCCCTGTTTTAGATTATCATGATATGTATTCACATGAATACCCTATTAGATTTAAATACCCCTCTGTCCTTTCTCCTGCAAGGGTAACTAATGATAATGAAGACCTTATAGTTTCCCAAGCATCACAGTTGGAAAGTCCTAATCTGGAAGCATCTGGGTTGAGTCTAACGGATCCACCGTCCTTTTTTATGGAAAGACCTAACTATTCTCCCTCAGTCTCTTCTGAGGATCCTATGGATCTGTCGGAGAGAGTTGTTGTGGGTGATTTGCCGGACGATTGGTCAAACATTTTTGACTTAGATAGTTCTTCCAGTTCTCAAAGGACTGAATTTTATGGTTTCAGCCCGCCAAATAATAATTCTTTCAATATATCCCCGTCGGCTGAAATGGTTTCTTCACCTGTCTCGGAGACTAGAATTCCACCTTTTCAAATAGTGGGAGAGGTGTTTGGTGATCCCACCAACGTCCATTTGGATAATAGTAATTTGACTTTAGTCCACATAGATGAGGAAATCTTGGAGGAAATGCAATTAGATGATCTTCCTCGCACTAGGAGTAGAGGATCAGTTCCAGATTTCCCCAATGTTATGTCGACTCCAGTGGAGTATGTACGTCATAGAAGAAGGACCAGTCTTTTATAACCTTGTCTCGGGGTTATAAAATGACACAATTGTGTCCTGATACGAAGTAAATAAGCCTGGAGAATAAAAGTTGGCTTTGCTTCATCTGTTTAGAAAATGAAACTTCTGTCGTTCCCTTACTGACTGGAACGTAAATTTAAATTACTTGGCCAATCAAACTTATTAGTACATAGTTCTAATAAGTTACCTGAAAAAAAAACTTACTCCTATCTATCTTAATCTCTTAAGTAAACTTCCTTCTGAACTATTGTCTAAAACATCTTCATCTATTGAAGCTTGTTTGAATGTATGCTTTCTAGTGTGCCTGATCGTCAAACACTTTAACTAAGGTGACGAAAAAACCCTCCTGGTGTACCTGATTCTTGTAAAATTGATCTTTGTGTGTCTGGATTCTTCGTGTATGCTTGCAGACTAAAGATTAAAACTATAAACTAAAAATCAAAAAAGTCTTGTGTAATAGAATTCCTCACGTTATTTAACCAAAAATGGTTAAATACGTATAAAGTATAAATATATACTGTCTAGTATATATTTATCAAACAAAATGCATATAATTATTATGTATAGAGTCATCGAAAACCGCATACCTCACCAACTAATATATATATATATATATATATATATATATATATTTATATATATATATATATATATATATATATATATGAGAGATATATATGTATATATATAATATATATATATATATATATATATTGAGCTGTATATATATATGTACCTATTGTACATATATATATATATATATATATATATATATATATATATATATATATATATATATATATATATATATATATATATATATATATATATATATATATATATATATATATATATCAGTTCCTCGGTTCCAACGAACCTGTCATGTTTCATGACAGGTTGTGGGCCGGAGGAGCTTAAAACTTATTTTACAGATTTGTCCCGGTTCCTGAAGGAGATAATCCGATGTTCTCATGATCAATCTATAACTTGGATGAGTAGACTCTCTCTCTTCAAATTAAATGGACCAAATGGGTGATTCAATAAGTATAACAAGAAAATAGAAAGAATCAGGAAAAAGACTTCCTAGATTGTTTCTATTTTCGAAATAGAAAATATAATAATGAAAATAAAAAATTTCATTATTATTGAGGTGGTGTGTTTTCGATGAACAACAATGAACTTTCCAAGCAATTATTTTCTGATGTATACCTTATTTTAAATATAATAATTTTTTGATTTACAAAATTGGAATTTGTTTTTTTTTTTGAATATAACTAGTCAGTTTCTCAATAATTAATTTGTACTTCTGATTTCCCAAATCAATAAGTGCAGTTGAGAAATAGTGAAGGTGAAAATGACTTAGTTTACTCTACGTCATTTTTTCGCTTCCAGACAGTTATTATGTAATAAAAATTAATAATCTTAGACTAGATAATATGCTCATGTTTTTTTATATAATTGGAAATTCCACCATGACTCGATAATTGCCGGATATTTGATGTTTTTCAGGATTGACTCTACATAGTACAAGACATCTAGAAACATCTCTGTCGGTTTTCCCAGAGTACAAGACGGATTATTACAGTATTCATCATGCCATTACAGTATTCATCATGCCATTGTTAATGGCCGAGAGATCTTCTGATAGACAATGTTTCAGGCCGTATACTATCTTCGTGCCTCGTAAGAGTTAAGAATCAAATGACTCCAGAGGTGAAAACCATCTTTTTGTGGGCCTTGACTACCATGGCCTGGAAACGGAGAGAATTACAGGATCACGATAGTAACATCGCCACCGTCTTCGAGCCTGTAACGGATCTTTCCGTAGAAGTGGTACCGGAGATCATGACCAAAATAACTGAGGAGGCTAAGAAGAAAAATCCTCACGTTAAGGTTTACTTGTATATCCCACCTATACAGGACCTAAATGCTTACAATCAGAAACGTCTCACCGTGATTGGGGCGCTCAGTATAAACAATATACTATCGGTGATCCTATGCTCTCCCCAGAAATGATGCGGGAGCATTCGATACGAAGTTACCACCTGTTCGAGTCGATTGCGGAAGATAAATATCAGTGGCCAGATAAGAAGATCATCAGAGGAACGGATATTCAGATGGATATCATCGAAGCATAGCTAGAGGCGGAGTACCTACTGTCACCCCTCATAGCCAGTATCTCAACAAGGAAACCCTGAAATTAAATTCTCCTTTGTTGTTGGATGGCTTACATCCAAATCGTTTGTTTTTGGAATCACTATTAAAGGAATGTGGGCATATTTTTAAAATTACACCAATATCTGTGAGAACTGTCCCTTCTACTTTACCTACAGTTCGGTCTCAGATCATTAAAGTTAATAAAAGACGATCAAGATCATCAAGAAACACTCGTACTTATCCAACTGAGAGAGTGACTCATAATCGAGTGTTGCCTACGTCGTCTTCTCAAAGGTATGCCTATCCCGCAGAAATGGTTCCCCAAGCTCAACCTCTGGAACAACCAGTTCCATCTACATCGTCTTTCTCAACCGAGAATTGGGGAGGTAATAGAGCTTATTTGTCAAGAAGTGAACCATTATATAGTAGTCACTATGTTCAACCTTCCTGGTCGGACTATTCACAATATTATCCGACTTCTGGACCTTCTGATCAACCCACACCATCTTGTAGTTACCACCCTTCAACTTCTCTTGGTGACTCTAAGTCTGTCCTGGATCCCCATGTTAGGGTTGCAATCCGTACAGGCTTACGTTGGATTATGGATCAAGTTAAATGGGATGACATGAATGAACAACAGCGGCAGATGACTTTTTCCGCATTGTTACAGGAGTTTAACGAAGAAAAGGAAGCTGCTGCAAGTCTGTCATCCATGAAGAAGGGCCTAAAGTCTTAAAAGATCTGTATATAAAATATATTTTGTAAATATTCATAGCTTAGTAGAGAGTCCTGAGTATCCTTCCCTGCGCGTCTGTTTTCTATGCTCTTTGCCGTCTTCTCTTCCGCTTTCTTTTGGACACGCGTGGAAAATTGAGGCTGGGGTTTAGATTTAGTGGATATAGGGAGATATTGATCATGGCATCATGGTGTCAATTGGAAATTTGTAGTTTGATTTTTGGTAATGTTTATATTGGGAAATGTTTTTTATAATACAGTCTGGACGTTTGTAACCATTTTTGATCCAGCCTGTGTTAATACAATCTTATTCATATTATCGCTTCAATTATAGAAAACCCTTGTACCATTTATCGATACTATACCAGTATTTCTTTTCTTCTAGTATCTCTTGCTATGATAATATTGTATATTTTAAAAGTAAAAAACTAATAAAAAACATAGCCAGAAGCACAGAGGTTATATCCATAGTAGTGCTCAAATATCACACCTTGAAGAAATTGTAAAGCATATTTAGCTGGTTTCAAGGTTAGTGATATAATTTACCACCTTATTTAAGCTTATGATTATAATTTTAATAAGGATATTGTATTGATATTAAGATAGTAAACTTGGTATTTGTTCCAGTTTACTGTCTTGTTCTTAGAAGGCCATATTGACATCATTAGTCCCATTTAAGAAACCCCTCGTGGATATATCAGGGTAGGTTTCTTATCATACATAGATTTATATTGTTGTACCTTAGTTGTCAGATATAAATAGTAAAGTCCAAATACCAATTACTGTTATTTAACAGGGTTTCGAAACCTGGGATTCATTCCGGAATCCGTTCGTCATTTCAAAGCTGGAATTCTTCATGAATCTTTCTACTTTGTTGGTGTGATTTTGAGGATTGGATTCATCTTGAGTCTTTCTTCGCGGAGTTGATTAGGAGTCGTGATTCATCCTGAATCTTTCTCCATACCAATTTTAGCATCGGGATTCATCCTGATTCTATCCTAAATCCTACTTTTCAACTTGGAACCATTCCCCCAGTCAATTCAGTTAAGTCATCATTTATTCACAATTGTTGAGTTTGGATTTCTTATTCCCTTGATTTTTATGCATGAGCAATATTTGGAAGCGTCGGTTTCCACTCTCGTATCTGATCCTAGAGCTGTCTGTGCTCGTGTACATATTTTACACATTGGAACCTTTAACTTGCTCTCCAAGGTGTATTAACTAATTCTATTTAATCATAATCTTTTATTTATATATTGTTGGGGTAGGACTGTGGTAAACATTAACTTTTGTCAGACCTCCCACCATATATTCTGAGCGATTTTAGTAAAGATAAAACTTTTTTATGGAGTGTCACTATCCTTCATATTGATGCTTTATTGATATTATTACTCTTAATCTTCGAGACCTCTATCGGGTTAAGTCGTCCAGAACTATATTAAACTTCGAGTAAAGATCCGGGAAAAGATCTATACCCTTATAAACCATTCTCTAGGTAAAAAACTTAGATTGTTATAAACCTTTTTATATGTTATCAAAGTTACAATCCTCTTCGAATAGTCATTCAAGTCAGCAGGCCTACGGAGTCCTAAAGACTAACTTCCTCCGTTACGGAGATAGCCTAACCTGCTCCGTATTACCTCTGATGGTGTCAGGTGGTTGCTGTGCTGACTAGACCTTCAAACCACTATTTTTGAACATCACAAACCTAACATCTACGTAATTTTCCATAAATTGACCTTCGTAATCTTCAATTCTTCGAACTTCATATCTCAAGAAAGAGCGGAGAGCGGTACCTCTCATCCTCGGGTACATTGTGATCCAGCCCCTCCCCCCCCCGGTAAACTTCTCTCCGCACACTAAAATATATATTATATATACTATATATATATATATATATATATATTATAATATAATATTTATATATATATATAATATATATATATATATATGTCGGTGCGCGTGGCGGTGGCGTGGTGCGTGGTGCGCTATGGTTCGCTCTCGGTGCGGTGCAGTGCGGTGCGATAAGATGACGGGTGGTGCAGTGCGGTGCTGGTTTTTGCATGACTCCAGTGCGGAGCGGTGCGGTGGCGCAAAATTCCGGTGGCTCGGTCCAACACTAGTGTGAGGGTAGATTTCTTTTTTTTCTACTATTTTAGTGATTTTACTACTATAATCTGTATATTTGCAAATGAATTTAGTTATCAAATGAGTGTTGTGTATCTAACTGAGTGTTCTAGAAATTTGTGTATACTTATTCTTGCGATTATTTTGTTGTTAATTATTTTAGTCGTAGCATTGGACTAGGTCAGTGCTTGATAGCTTAACTCTAGGCTAGAGTAGTTAAGAGATTTATTGTATACTGTCTGTTTCCAGGTTTATTTGGATCATTAAATAGTTTTTCTGTATTTAACTACAGTCATTAACAATTGTTATATTAATTTTGTGATAATTTAAATTAAATTAAGTTTACCAGAGCCATAGGCCTTTATAATTTTTATATAGCCTTGGCCTAGGACCTAGGCTAAGCTAGATTCAAGCCTGTTTAAATTTTTAATTTGTTTTAAGATATAAGTTTATTTCTTTTTTTTTAGGCTTTAGTGATATTTATAAACTGTAGTTGGTAAAATAATAGGATTTAGGTATTTAGTTATAATAATTTAAAGTAATGTTTGCTATGTGTGATAGTTTGGACTGTGAAGTGAATAGCTTGCCCCTGTTTGTTTTTAAATACAGAGAATGTATTATTAAGAAAGGAGATTGCAAGGTTGAGTGAAAAAGTGAATGAATTGAATGATTTGGTATTTGAATTGAAAAAGGATGGAAGTGTTAGGGAAAAAGTTAGTAGGGATGTCAAGGTGAGAAAGGAGTGGGAAACAGGGGTAGGGAGGACTAGTAATTCACCTAGGAAGGAAGATGAGGGGAAAAAGGCTAAGGTAGTAGTTAATAGGTCTGCAGATGAATGGAGAGTTGTAGATAATAGACAAAACATTAAGATCTTGAAAGTCAGTCAGACTGTGACCTGCAGTAACAAATTTGACCATCTTCCAGATGGGAAGGGATTACAGAGGGCCAATGAAAATGTTAGGTTTCTAATGGGAAGGCTGAAGCATTACTAATTGGAGACTATGATACAATACATAGATAGGACTTTTCAAAATCCGGATAGAAGGAAATTATTGAGATTA
Organism: Trachelipus rathkii; assembly: GCA_015478945.1. Taxonomy (NCBI): domain Eukaryota; kingdom Metazoa; phylum Arthropoda; class Malacostraca; order Isopoda; family Trachelipodidae; genus Trachelipus; species Trachelipus rathkii. Next base: position 20,229 of record JABUQX010019929.1, read on the forward strand.
TGTTACACAGGTGCCAGAGTGAGTGATATCATGGATAAGATATACTGGTATAAAGAGATTGAGTTTACAAATGTCAATTCAAATGTGATTGTGTATGTGGGTACAAATGATATAGGACAAAGAAGGTCAGAAGTATTAATAGTAGATTATAGGAGGTTGATTCAGAAAATGAAAACTAGTGGAAGAAGGTACCATACATGATTTCTGGGATTTTACCTAGGTTAGGTGCAGGACAGGAATGGGGACGTAAACGAAATGAAATTAGGTGTAAATGAAAGGGTTAGGAAATTGTTTTTCAGAAAATATTTAGTTTTTGTATTTGTGGAAATTTCTGGACCAAATCGTTTTTGGCAGTAAGACAAGTTTAATTTGATGTTACAAGGTGTGGAAGCTTTTCAGTACTTTAGTCTTTGGATGACTTCGTCTTCAAAAAACTACGGTAAAGTTAGGGGTGATGGGCTAAATCTTGAAATGAATAATTTACCAATGGTAACATTAGAACATTAGAAATATAGAGACAGTAAGAAGCTTCATCATCTACCTATCGAGACTGTCCCAGCAACCTCTACTATAACCAAATATGCTCTCATGCAAATCCACAAAGCACCCTTGTCTTGTAATATTCTTGTTAACAAAATCCAACCATATGCTAGTTAAAAAAAAACAATTATATATGAACTACCCACACACATCCTCCCACATACCGTTAATATACTAGAGTATGGTCACACATGCATGTGTGACATTAATAACTAATGTAACTAAAACCTAGCCAATTTGGCTTCATCTAAATATACTATAGTACCACGCCATACATATACCGTATCCAACCCTTTCTTAAATGTTGCAATACGAGTCACACTCAACAACCTCCTGTGGCAGATCATTCCAAATTTAACAACCCTATTGCTGAAAGAATGTGCTTTCTTATATCAAGATTGCATGCTTTCTTCTTAATTCCTCTGTTATGTCGCCCTGTTTTCCTGTCCATGCCTCTACTATGAAGAATTGTATTGGTCTCTGGATATCATCTATTGATTGTAAATCTATCTGAGCTACTTCCGCATACTCACTGTCCCTCTGAAGAAATCGCCTTTCTACCGAAAAACACTTCTCCCACACATACCTTCACAGCCTTTACTCACAGCTCATTTCCTCAAACCCAATCATCCTTGTTGCTCTGATAATGTTGCACTCTCTCTAGCATATCTACGTCTTTCTTTAATAGGGCACCCAACCACCTTGTCGCACACCCCCCCCTACTCTTACTTCATCCTGCGCCTACACATGAGCTACTCTACTACTAAAGTTCTACTTATTACTGTCTGTCTTGTAAACAACAGGTTGCGGATTTATTATGGCTCCAGGCATCCTTATTAGCTTATTCTTGGCTTCCAAACACTGATTAGCTTACTTTTCAAATTACTGCTTAGTAATCACACCTGTAAGTCTTTTTCTTGTCACAGACTCAACACCAATCCCCGATTCATTGATTGTAGTTAAAGACTTTATTGGTACCTAGGTGAAGAACCTTAACTTCTTACTATTAAAATTCATTTGCCACTTATCTGCCCACCCAAGAAGGTTTATCAAGATCATTTTGAATCTTTATACATCCTTCACCTATTCTAACTGTAATAGGTGGGCTATAAATAAATACTAGCAATTGTTTACAGGCGTCAAATAAGAAGTGATTAGAATTAAAAGTAAACAGCATTTCAAATATCGGAAAGTGCTTTACCAGAATTCTCATAGCTTGAAAAATAAAAAAGAAGAGCTGATTAGTTTATAGCATAGAAGACCGAACGCTAGACAATTCATGCTGCACTAAGCCTGAAACATGCGGTTAATGAAGCATGTATAGAGTACTCCCTTTAAGGAATATAGATAGACGGATAGTCAGTTTTTTTATACCAGTGTAAAGGAAAGGAGGGTGGTGGTGGTGTTAAAAGAATATTCAGTCTGTGTTAATGACTGACATTAAACCACTAACTCCTCACTGACCTGGCTGAATCTGTGTGGTAGAATATGGGACATAGAAGTTAAAATACAGTAAAGAAGCCCACATGGCTATCGAGACTGTCCAAATCAAGCAACATATACCCAAATTTACTAGACATGTTCATGCAAATGGCCACGAAACACGTCTATGGGCTTTCAAACTTACATAGTGAGGATACACAAGTTCTAAAACATGCTCATGGCAAATCCACAAGCACTTCTAGACTTTGTTCAATAACTTTAACATAGTATATGCAAAGTCTATAACTAAAAGAAAAAAAAGCTATAGCTAAAGAACATGCTAACTGCATTAAAAGCTTTAATAACTTTATAGAAAACATGCAGATTACACCTTAGCAAATACTATAACTAAAACACCTGCAATTTGGCTTAGTTAAAAATACGGACTACACAATATCCAAAATATCCATATACCTATCCAATCCTTTCTTAAATGTTGTAATGAGTCTCATCTCCAACAACCTCTGTGGTAAACCCTTCCCAAATTTAATAATCCTACTTACTGATCGGAACACTTCCTTATATCAGATGGCAATGGCCTTTCTTCTTAATTTTCTACTAATGTCCCCTGGTCTATACATCGTGCTCTACTTGAAGAATTTATTGTCTCGTATTATCAATAGATGTAAAATTTTTGTAGAACTTGTATCAATGTCCCCTCTGAGAAATCCACCTTCTACAGAAAACATTCCTAGAAACTCCTTCAACCTCTCCTCATAGCTCTTCCCCTCAAACCGAAATCAGCCTTGTTGCTCTATGTTGCACTTTCTCTCTAGTATATTTAAGTCTTTCTTTAAATAAGGGGCCAAACTTGTGCACAATACTCTAATACTGGCCTAACATAGCTATTATACGTTTACTTTTACTTCTTTGCTCTTGTAAACAACATTGCGGTTTATTATGCCCAAGCATCTTATTAGCTTTATTTTTGCTTAAAAACACTTATTAGCTACTTTCAAAAATTACTGCTTTTAATCACACCTTAATCTTTTTCTTGGTCCGCACAGACTCAAGCCAATCCCATTCTATCGTAGTTAAAACTTTTATTTGAGTAAACCCCTATGTGAGAACCTTACACTTTTTACAATTAAAAAGTTCATTGGCCCACTTATTCTGCTTATAAATCTGAATTATAAAATTCATGATATCAATAGGCCACCCAAGAAGATTATCAAGATCATTTTGAATCTTTACTACATCCTTCATTATTCCTAACTGAAATTAGCCACATTTGGTATCATCTGCAAACTAGAAACCTTACATTTAATTTAAGTCCCTGGTCTCAATCATTTATATATATACTGATGAAACAATCAAGTAAAGCCAGCCAGCCTAAACGCCTGGGAACACCACTCTTCACTTTTTACTATGGAAATGACATTGATGTGCATTAGTATACAGAACTGTTTCTCTATTCCCCAACCACAATTTATAATCCAAACCATGTACCAACTCCCACTCATACCACAATTCGCAACAGCTTCTTCATCAGCCTTATGTATGGAACCCTATCAAAAGCTTTGCTAAAGTTTAAATATACCTATAGTATCAACTGGATCTCCTCTTGTCAATGCATCAGTAATGTATTCAATAAATTCTACAAGTTTGTAATTAATGTTATCTACCTTTCAACCATGGTCTGGAGTCATACAATAACTTGTTATCTTCTAAATATTTCTCTATATGACCTTTCAGTAACTTTTCCAGAACTTTTACAACCAGAGATGCTGAGCCAACTGGCTTATAATTTCCCAAATCTTCCTTACTACTTTTCTTATATATAAATAGGCACAACATATGCTGTTTTCCAGTCGTCTGGTGCCTCACCAAATGTTATAGATCGCTTAAAAATCACAGTGCCCTTGCAAAGCTGGTACTACCCTACTTAAGAATTCTACCATATACAGTGCCAGCAAAAAGGTTACAATCACCACAATTATACATTTTGCAAATTTTCAGTTCCCTATAAAAACAGTTCCACTATAGCTAGCAGCATGTGGTAACTTGCATTCTACTCAGCTGAAGCCATGGAATTAAGTAAACTAGGCCTCAGTGTGCTGCATGCTTCCGTTATGAGTGGTCGTGTCATGAAATTTTGCTATGGGTGTGTGTTTTTAGAATTCTCATTTTTGGACTGGTTGCTAAAAGTGCTCTATATTTCACAATATTCATAATAGGTGCTAGGAAACAACTAAAAACTGATAAAATTGGTTCTATTATTGCTCAACATAAGTATGGCAAATCACAAAGACAAATAGCAAAACAATTAGACATAGCTCAAAGTTCAGCAAATTTTTGGATTTCTTGTCATAAAAGTAATAGTGATGTCCAAACTCCAACTCACAAATCTCATTCTCCAAGGCCTAGAAAGATGAGTTTGCGTACTGATAAACTAGTAAAGCGTGCAGTGTTAATAAAACCAATAATTACATCCAAAGAAATAAAATCTGCAACTTCATGATGTTCTTTCAAGAAATATATTCTGTGGACACGATATTCAACATCGACTTCAGAAAGAACTTGGCTTACCATCAGGGCATGCTGCTAGAAAACCTCTCCTAAATGAGAAAATGTGCAAAAAAAAAATTTGACTTTGTAAGAATATATATTAAATGGAGCTGCAATCTTAGGGCTAAGGTTTCTTAAGAGATGGAGTTCAGACATTTGAACAATTGTGAAGGCCTGCCCAAAAGGGGTGTGTGGGGGTGCCCAATTTGGCTCCACATAGGATACGACCAAGTACAATGTCAAGACTATAAACACATTCTTCGGCAGAGCGTGCGATGGGTGTTGGGTTGTAGGTTTTTTGGGTTCGTGGTATGTGTAGTATTTTCTACCTCACACACACTGTAATATTTAGCCATGTAAAGGACAGAAATTCCAAAAATGTCAATGACTGTGCTGCCGGACAATCGAGAAATCTGATGCGAAGATAAGCAGCCATGTCAGTTCAAGCAAAATTGTCAAAAAATGGTTCAAGGACAATAAAATTGATGTTCTAGAATGGCCTGGTATCAGCCCAGACCTCAATCCAATTGAAAACTTGTGGTTATTAATAAAAAACAAAATTGAATGTTATGATACAGGCTCCATCAAAAAACTGGAAAAAGCCATCATAATTTCCTAGTGTACAGAAAGGAATTTCCAGCTGAAACGTGCCAGACATTTCTAATTCAATCAATGCCAAATTTGTCTTGAAACATAGTCCTATTTAAGCATAAAGAATAAAGAACAAATGACAAAAGATTAATAGAAGGTAAGAACAAATATAAATAAATATGGTAATAGTACCACAGAGGGGCTTCACCCAGATTTTTATAAAAAATCACAGGATATACTCTAAAAAAAATAATAATGAAGAATAAAAAAAAACAAATGTGGTGGTCTCTTTAGAAAAAAAAAGTTACAGCCTCTCAAAGTTGTTAAAACCCCCAAAGACTTTTCCTTTTTGATCCATCCAGGTTAGGTATAATTTCAGGCCTCTAGTTCAGGTTATATGTTTTGTTAGTTATATACAGAGAAAATCTATACATACTTAACAAATCTTATCATAACCTGAACTAGGATGGCCCTTAAAGGAGCACGAGGCCCACTAATTTTTTTATAAGAAAGCCTATGGGAAAATTTTTAACTTTGAGAGGCTGTAATTTTTTTCCTAAAGACTTAAATAATTCTTTGTGCTATTTTTTATACTTCATTATTATTTTTTTAAGTGTAGCGTCGGGCGGGGTGACCAGGGCCGCCTTTTTTTGGGGAGTGAATTGGTCCACTGTAAATAAAAAAAAAATAATAAAAAAATAAAATATTTTTTTTTGCTCATTCAACAGCCACGCGGTAGTACTACAAGTTTTATTTAGATTATCTTTAATTCTAGAGAGTTTTTATATTTTTAAAAAATATAATATATTAGGGTATAAAATGTCCTTAAATAGAATTTCACTTTTGAAAAATGTGAGTTTTTTTTAACTTTGTTATAAAATGAAAAGTTGTGGACAGATTTTAATTATTTTTTCAGCACAGTGTATACACTCGAATAAGTTAGCTTTCAACTGGCAAATTAAATTTTGTTCAAAGCCGTACAACCTAGTGGCTATAAATCAATTAGCGCCTAACTAGAGCCAATTTCACCTCCCCCCCATAAAATTGATGATGGGTGCATTGGCACCATTGTTATTCCCCCTTTACTTTAATAATATCTACAATTCGACATTTTTAAATAGTATAGCTAATTTTAATATTATAAAAAGATTTACTTAATATTAAATAAATTAAAATAAAAATTAAATTTATATGAAAAATATGAATTCCAAAAAGTGTCAAAATTCATCCCCAAATGCGGATGAAATTGGGCAACCAAATTTTTATTCTATTTTATGTATACATTAATTGACATTTAAATTACTTTTACTATTTTAATACTAATAAACAATTACTCATTAGTAAAAAAATTAAAATATAAAATTAAATTATAAATAAAAGAGGAATTAAAACAGATGGCCCAATTCACCCCACAATGGTGGCCTAATTCACCACTTCAAGGTAAGTCTAAATGAGCTTTATTTAAACTTTTAATTTATATTTTTAAATTATGTATATTCCTTTATTATTTATTTGTGTGCTTATGACTTACTAAGGATTTGTTTTCAGAAAAAAAAAATCCAAAAAAAATGTATTAGGGAAAAGTGGGGAGACCGAGTTATACTAAAGTGGCCACGTCACCCCGCCCGACACTATATCCTGTGATTTAAAAAAAATATATATTTATCTTTTTTTTATAAAAATCATAGGATATACTCTAAAAAAAATAATAATGAAGAATAAAAAAAAACAAATGTGACAGTCTCTTTAGCAAAAAAAAGTTACAGCCCTTTCAAGTGTTATAATTATACCATAGACTTTTCATTTTTGATCCATTTTTGGTCTCATGTTTCATTTCAAGGCCCTTAGTTCAGGTTATGTATATTTGTTTTTGTTAGGTACCACAGAGAAAGCTATATGTATAATTAACAAATCTTATCATAACCTGAACTAGGAATGGCCTAAAACGAAGCAAAACAGCCTAATCTTATTATTTATAAGAAGATCTATGGGAAAATTTTATAACTTTCACTGAAGAAGATGTACATATTATTCTCACACAACAAATCTGGATAAATCAGTAAGCTGCAAGAGGGATGATCAACTACCCGATTTATTTTAAAAATCACAGGATACACGAAACAAAAAAAAAAAAAAATAATCGAAATAATGAAATAAAAATCATCACTCTCTTTAGGAAAAAAAAAATATACTAGTTAACGTGTTAAAAAATCCCATGGATTTATTAAAAAAAAAATTTGTTCTTTTCAAAAACAAATCTTCACCACTCACAAGATAAAACCTGTAAAAAAATAATGAAGCTTAAAAAAAACAAAAATAATTTAAGTCTTTAGGAAAAAAAGTTACAGCCTCTCAAAATTTCAAATTTTCCCATAGGCTTTCTTATAAAAAATATTAGTGGGCCTCTTGCTCATTTTAGGGCCATCTATGATTCCCAGATTATGAATATAGATTTGTTAAGTATAGCAATAGATTTTTCTCTGCTGTCTACACAAAAACTTATCATAACCTGAACTAGAGGGCCTGAAATGAGACTTAACGATTTTACGTTTTCACTTATTATTTTTTAAGAGTATTCTGTGATTTTTATAAAAATCGGGGGTGACACCCCTCTGCACTACTATTGCCCTTAAATCATTTAGTTTTTTTTTACTTCATTATTATTTTTTAAGAGTATATCCTGTGATTTAAAAAAAAAAATGTTTTGTAAGAAAATCGTATTGGAATTTTAACAACTTTGAGAGGCTGTAACTTTCTTTCCTAAAGAGACCGCCACATTTAGTTTTTTTTTATTCATTATTTTAGAGTATATCCTAAGATTTTTTATAAAAATCAGGGGTGATGCCCCTCTGCGCTATTACATAAATTTATAAACGCTAAAAAACTTCTTCAGGTTCTTATTACTATTCCTTGCTAAATAAATTTTGGCTCTCCTTTGCCTTTCTTTATGAGTGGTTAATTTCATTTCTATTTTTCCTATAATTTTCTAAATCATCCTCCCTTTTACTACCATCAAATATTTTGAAACACCTTATATACAATAAATCATACACAATATGGGCATTTTATAGACCTCCGGGCAGAGTCAGAATTAGACACAGAAATGGGTGAAGAATCCAGATAGCATGTCACAATAAAGAAAATATGAATAAAATGATAATGGAAAATGGGGGATTTTAATTTTCCTGTCATTAAAAGGGATTCCTTGTCTAATATGGACTATAATAGAACTTTCTATATTTATAAATTGTAAACTAGACTACATTTTGAGCCAGAGGGTCCATGAACCTACAAGACACGATGCACTGTCAAAATTAATATTAACTAACATGAAAGTCATGGTGGATGAGGCAGGGTCTATATTTTTACTTTGGATGAGGTTAGAGTTGAGGAGAATTTAGGAATTAGTGAAGATAATCATGGGAATAAAGCAGGGGGGGGCTAGGGGGGCCTCACCACCCCTAACTGCGAAAAAAAAGTGATGAGATTTTTGAGAAAAAAGGTAAGACTATTGGCTTTGTTTCACTTTAGAATTTCTGTTACAAATAGTTTTAATATAAGAAGTATAACTTCTTGGAAATAAAAAGTTTTCAATCAATTGTATTTTATATACTTTGGCACCCTAACTACAGAAATATATACTATCTATTACTATAATATCTTTTTATACTAAACATATATATATATATATATACTATATTTTTACATACATATATATATATTATTTTTTATTATATATCTATATCCTATATATATTTATATATATATTATCTATATATATTATTATATATATTATTTATATATAATCTATTATATATATATATATATATATAATATAATATATAATACCGGTAATATATTATATATATATATATCTATATCTATATATATATATCATATATATATATATTATATATATATATATCATAATATATATATTATAATATATATATATATATATATATATATGATTTAATATATATTTATTATATATTTATTATTTATATATTATATATATATATATATATATTATATTATACTATATAATTATATATATATATATACTACATACAGGTTACATCTTATATTTTTTGAATTTAATTTCCCATGACTTTTCTGACCAAATCTGCAAAATTTCCCCTGACCATCGTGTTCGTTATTTTTGGTGTATAACATATCTATTAATTATTATTACAGCTATTTACTCGTTCATACATTAAATTATTGAAATTTTACTTTAGAAATTGTTCATCATCATGGATGAATTTATAAAAAATATTTTTTTTTTTAGTAATCAGCCTATAACCTTACCCATAGCCGTCCAAAGCACTCTTTTTTTATTTTTTCCATAAGAAAACAGTTTTTTTATTTATACACAAAAGAAAATAAATTAAAAGCTCTTAATAGCCTAGGTGAATAGCGTCAACTGTAACACAAAAGTTCTTAATGGGGAGATTTAGATTAACTTTTTCTTTTCAAGCATTTGATTTTTGATTTATAGCGTCTTCTTCTGTTAAAGCTTCAGTTTTTTAACATCTTTCCTCTCTGCCTCTTTAAGTTTATTGATTGTATGGATATATTCTTTTTTGCACCTTTTTATCTATTCTTTTTCTTTCTGTTTTTGACTCTTTTGAGTGTTCCTCTCATATTCCCTATGGGCAGCTCTTACATTGGTCAACATTTTTTGAGTGATAGGAACTTTATGAATACTCATGAGATCTTATAGCAATGTGCACTGTTCTTTGGAAACTCAAGCACTATGTTCTTTCAGATTCTACACTAAAATTGCTTAATTTATAGAAAACCTCCTTCCAATGTCGCATTTCCATGCGAAAATATCAGTCCTAATTAATAATTTGGCACAATTCCGCATAACATTGCTTCCTCAGGTGCTAATAGAAAGAAAAGAAAGACTCCATGAAGTCTGTTAGAAGGACAGATCGGACCATTCCAAAAATATTTGAATTTTATTCAAGGGTAGAATGAGCTTCACTGCAAAGTAGAGTAATGTGCTTTTCCTTTCTCAGCAACAGAATCTGTGATTCGATTATTGGTGTACAATGCCTCAAGCAATAATCAAATCTTTGTTTCCCGTGTTCTGGCTGATGAAAAACAATACTAGGCATCCAATGATGGAGCCATTGGACAGACTTGTACTTCAGAGGACATCTTTATAATATCTTTTCTGTCATTTTTTGCACAGTTGGCTTCAGTTTGGTCATGTAAATCTAATGCAAAAGCTTAGTTGTTGGTTGTAGCATGCATTTCCAAATTTAGAAATCTTTCAAAATATTGTTATGATATCTTGTAAATCTGTGAACAGAAATGAAACAAGGTTCAGTTTGACGTCCAACCCACTGGTCGTTAAAGTTAAGCTTTTTTTGCTTGAAGTCATTATATAAATAAATAATTTCAACTGCACAAAAATCAAAATCACTTCGTCAAACTCAAAAAAAAAAAAAAAACACTCAAAATATAGTTATTTCATTTATAAGATATAAACAGATTAAGTAATAAGTCATACAGTCTAAAACAAATCCATATCAATCACCTTCAATCGGAAGAATGAACTTGGAAACTTCTACGAACAGAATAGGAAAAACAGTAGGTAATAGTGAACTAAAAATAGAAAGAAAAGGATAGAAGTAGATTTATGGAATGTTCATTCCTCGCCCATCTCTTCATTCACTTATAATACAATCCTCATTTCCACAATTATACCAGTAAGAAAAAAAATATATAAAAATATGTAACTTGGTTTCATGGATCATTCTTCATATGTTTGGAAATTTTAAAATTTCCCTGACTTTTTTTGGAATTTCCCTGACTTTCAGCATATTTTAAAACGTTTCCCTGACTTTCCCTGACAAATTTTTTTTTTTCCTGACTTTCCAGAACGCAGCCCTGATATATTATATATATATATATATATATATATATATATATATATATATATATATATATTATATATTATATATATATATATATATATATTATATATATATATATATATATTATATATTCTTCTCATCTCCTTCTATTTTCCCAAGAATGGAAGTAAAGGTGCATTACATGCATCAGAAAAGAAAAGCAGTAAGAGGACATGACAAAAGTCGAAAAGAAAGCCCAGCCTTACCTGGCCCTCTGTACCATTAATTAGTGAGAACTCGTCGCAGTCAGAAAATCCACCCTAGAGCTTCATAAGACCGCGACGGGGACCCTCACAATGGTAGATCGTCAATGTAAGGGTTCATCCTTGCCCAGGTGGGCCGCACAACCATACCCTCACAATCCTTCCGCCATTCACTTCCTGTTTATACACCTTTCTTCTCGCCTGCTACCAAACTCACATTCCTCTCCTTCACATTCGTTTACTGACTCAAGGTCCACTGTTTTCTGTCGGTCCTCACCAGCGCGGTCGTCCGAACACATCTCGCCACTATACAATCGCTTTAACAAACGACTAGTCTTCATGCCTTTCCATATGAACCAAAACCATCTCACATGCATTTCTTCTATCTCTAACACTCTCCCCCTTTCTCACACCAACAACTCTCTATCCGTCATACCATCTCAATCTTTCACCCTCAATTTTTTCTCACACTGCACTCCTACAGATTGTCCCAATCCTGACACATTGAACTTTAAGATCTACTACTCTCTTCATCTCCAACCAAGTCTCACTACTATACAATAACACAGTAAACAAATCACTCATGTAAGACCGACCTAGCCAGTCAAAGACTTAAGTCCGTTACATTCATCAACAATTTAATTGCACCAGCCACCTTCCTGCCATTTCACAACTTTCCTACTACACTCTGCATCGTCCGTTCCTTCTCATCCAACATATACCCTAAAATTTTAAACTCAGGACACTTGTTCAGCTGCTCACATCTAACAAACTTCACACTGAGAACTGTCCTCACTCCCAATCAGAACCATAATCTTACTCTTATCTACGTTTACTTTCAAGCCCCTCTTTTAATACACCCACTGCCAAATCTCTCTACAACTCTCTCAAACTCTCTTAGATTCGCCACACAGACCAAATCATCCGCAATATAATATATAGTAATATATTTTTATAATATATATATATATATATATAATATATATATATATATATATATATATATACTATATCAGTATAAGTATCAAGAAATTTACCTAAAACGTATAATGTTATTATTAAAATTCAAATTCTGATTGAAATTTAACAACGAAGTAATTCGTGATAATTCACCAGCATTCTTTTTTTTCTGTCCATATGACGCAAGTATGGCTAATATCTCTTTAAAACAGGAAACCGCCTCATGCCAATTGCGACACCATCTGGTCTCTGCACATCTTTTTGATCCTCTTGTTATTTTTGGTTACCTAGAAAACTTTTATTTTATCTCCCAGAAGTTTTGTTTGTGCGCTACGGACTCGATCGAAAAAAAGTGCATACTTTCAGAGATGGACTCATAACGTTTCGAATTGCCTGAATTTAAGAAGAGTCTGAGAGACCAAAGATTTAAACAATGTGCTAGCAACATGTGTGTATAAGACCTTTAGGATACTCTTTCCGAATAACAGATTGCACTCCTCGGGATTCGCCTCTCATGGAAGAGGTCATCACATCCTTGCCTCTTACATTTTCGACGTTTTAGAACCAAGGATAGCAGAGTCTTCCAAAATTACAATTTGCCCATGCCTTTTCCTGAAATATCATATAACCGTAACAAATGATAAGAAATCCTTTCTTAAGTAAAAGAGTATCCCTCCATCACACTTAATCAGTAGCTTACAGCAAAGTGAAAGCTGTTCTGTTTGGGAAATATCCGCTGTTTCATCAGATAAAACTGGAAAAAATTTGTTTTTATTAACTTCTTCCACTATTTTCCATTGTAAAACCTGACTAAATGACTGTATGATTGTCATTCGTGTATCATCAGACTCGTATACATTGAATTTTTTTAGACGATAGAAGTAAGTGGTTCTTCAAAACCTGTCCCACTCCATTTGGCTTCAAGAACCTAAAGAAGGCTTCTAAAATTTCTGTCATTTCAGCTGGAGTTGATAATTAATACGTCCAGAGTTGGGTAGTGAGCTGCCTTAGTGGTTTGTATCGAATTTCATATGTATCATACGTATATTTTATATTCTTTGGGGGGTATTTTTCATATGTATCATATGTATATTTTATATTCTTTGGGGGGTGTTTTTAATTTTTGTCATGTATGAGAGTGTTATGAAGGGGGAGAATAATTGTGTTGCTGTGAGTGATGGGTGTTCTGACGCCAACGAGTAGTTCTTCAGTTCTCTTTCCCTTGGTCTTCCTAGTTTCGCGGCATCCATCACTCTTTCACTTCTGAATGGAATAAATGTGAATGATTGTAGATGAGTGTGATAAATTGTTTTTTTTCATATATATATTTCGTCTTTCCGTAGGATTATTATTTATATTTTTTTTGAGATTTTGAAAGTTGTGAAGAGTGAAGGCGCGGGAGGTGGGCAGGCCGCACTTTTGGGACATGTTTCAGTTGATGGAGATGTTTGCCTGTATGAGTTGGTGATCGTGGGGGAATGCTTTTTGCTTTTGGATTGGAAGTGCGCTTGTTATGGTACGGGTAATATTTTCTTATTATTTTAATTATTTTCCATTATAGGTATATTTCTTTGGACTTAGTAGATTTTATACTTTGAAAGTTTGAAATGATCTTGTAGTAGAGAGATTGCTGGTTCTTGGTGTGATGGGATCCTATAGGATGATAGAGTGGTATGGTGGCAGGCAAGCATGATGGTGATCTTTCTTGTGATTGGGATCCCTTCTATGGTAGAGATTACATAATTTTTGTTGTTTTATTCTTGATATGATTAATGGAGATTTATGTTAATGGTTATTATTGAATATTTTTTTTTTGTATTTCTATTATAAGATTGACGTAGTGGAATTTTTTTATTTTAAATTTGCAGTATTGAGGTCTGTTTAGCGGTGGTATAACCGTCGGAGGTTTGGTCACAGTAGTCCTCTTGGGAGAAACGAGGGTAGCAAGTAAGGGTTGAACAGAAAAACTGAGTCAGCACGATTGGCCAGGTAAGGGGAGCGTGGTATTTTGGTTGTTTGTGTTTTTTCTTTTGATAGCAGTTGTTTGTTATGTTAATTGATTTGATTTATTTTGATTCAATTATTCAATTATTTAATTAAGATTACTTTAAAACGTTAATGTTAAAATTTGATTGATGTTAAAATTTGATTGATAGGAATTTACTTGACTTAATGATATTGTTTTTGTTTTAATTTATTTTATTTAATTACAACAAATTTACACTAAATAAATGTCAAGCTTTCGTAGGCAGTTTCTGTATTATCATTTGCGTAATGATTTTCATTTCCTCGTTATTTCTTTTTATTTATTTATTTATATGTCACGTTAGAATTTGTTAATTTTTTTTTCATTCCAGTTTTTTTCCTTTGGCTGGTCTTGCGTCTGTTTTGTATTTTTTTTAGCTCCATTCTGTTTGCGGCGAGTTTTACTGCAACTGGGAAATTTCCTGTGGTTGCATTCCAATTTTTTTGATGTGATACTTGGGTACCGGAAATTAATAAACGGTACAGGACCCCTAGAGAATGACTATAGTACCTGTGGTACTCTATACTCTTTAGATTTTAAAATTGGAAAATTGGAAAAATAAAGAAAAGATTGATTATTAGGAACTAAAATAAAGATGAAAATTGAAAAGTGAAACTGGAAAAGATAAAAGAAACTTAACGGGAAATTAGAATATTAGAAAAAACATTTTTTGAAAAATTAATCAAAGTATAGGTACCATTTGAACGGGTACCATAATTGGAACAATTACTGTGATAAACAGAAAAACAATAACATAGGTACCGAAAAAGGATTGGTACCAATAGTATAGGTACCATAATTCATGACATTGGGGTACTTGAAAAACTAAAGTGGTATTTAAAAAACAATTAAGTGGTACCATAAGATTTGGAAAACTTGACAAAGTGGTACCATAAGGTGAGAAAATAAAACATAAAACTTAAGTGAAAATATAGGTACAAAAATTTGAACAAAAAGTGACAGTACCAAAAACTTAAACATTAACTATTTGAACAATAACTATTGCGTAATTGACAATTTCGTTTAGTTAAATATTTAATAATTTCGTACTGATGATTTCGAATATTTAATAATTTTTTTTTCATTTATTACATTTTTTATTTTTCTTAAATATTATATGTTGTAGGATAGGTGTGGTGTATATATGGTATATTGTAATACCTGGTGGTGGAACTAGTAGGTGCGGTAGTTTAATTATAATTGACATAACGTGTATTTTTTTGTAGTAATAGTAGGTGGTATCAGATAGGATACTGTGTGTAAAATTTATTGTAATTATTAAGAATTATTAAGTATTAATAGTAATAGTATAGTAATATACTATATATATTCTTGTGTAATAATTAAAGTGTATTGTCTTTCTTTTTTTTGTATTCCAATATCTATCGCTGGAAGACAGCTGGAGCCTTTCATAATTCAAGTACTTGTGTTAGTTGTTTTTTAGTAAAATTGCTACATATGTTTTCTGTCGGCCCGACGCCCGACGCGTGGGGCTGTCTCCGAAGGATAGGTGAGGGTGCAATAGCAATAGTAGTAATAGTGGTGTAACGTAGTGTTAAAGTAGTATTAAGGTAGAAAGTAAAGTAGTATAGGAAGTGCAGTGTAAAAATGGCCAGATTGAGGAAATGCGGTGAGGTCTAGAAAGGTAATTACGGAGGCTTTGCGCAAGAAGAGAGAAGGAGAATGGAAGAGTTTGATGGAGAAAATGCAGGAGATGCAAAGGGGAATGGAGGAAATGGAGAAAATGGAAGAGAAAATGGCTGTGAAAATGGAAGAAATGATGAATAAAAGGTTTGCTGATGGGATGGAGGGAACGGAATGAATGGAACCCAACAAAGGGTGACCTCTACTCAAGGTAGTAAACTGTACAAAGACGGAATGGGAAAGTGGAAGAAGAAGGACGCAGAGAGTGAAGAACCAATGATGCTGAAAAAGTGAGTACGGAGATGAGCTTAAGTGATGTGACTGAGGATGAAGGGGATTTCGCCGGATGGAACCGAACGACTCGCTAATAAGGGTCGCTAGACAACCACAACTGGGACACAAAAACGGGCAAGTATTGAGAAAAATGAGAAGAATGGAAGAACGCCCGTCTGAGAAACAGGATAAACACAGAAGAAGAAACCAAGAACTTCTACCAAGCAATAGGCCAGACATGAAAAAGATGAAAAGTAACGAGTTATCGAACTCATTATAATAGTATCATCCCTCTATCGGACTCCCAAGGTGAGTGAATGTGCATTTCTTGAGGGGACAATGAGAAACCGGGATCTGGTTCCTGAATCTTGACGGTAGAGTGCAAAGGGTGTGCTGATCTCGGACATTCCAAAATTAATCAATTCTAATCGCTGTAACAGTAAGAAAGAGGTTCGAGGAGTTTCTTTAGGCGAATACTAGGGTTATTGTAGGGAGAAGTTTGACGAGTAAGGTTCTTTTGGTGAAACGACGCTCTCGGCCGCGGACATTTTTAGAGGGGCGAAACACTGTTGGACTTTTAATAAGGCTGTTGTGTGGGCTGACACCAAGAAGTATGAAGTGGGTAAAACGAGGATAATGACCAGGTTGTGAGAGTGAAAGGGGGAGTAAAGTATAGAAAGGTGAATGATTTTGATAAAGCTAGGCGTGGAAAGAGTGAAAGGATTGATATGTATGCGCATCGATTGAAAACCTTGGCGAAGAAGAAGTTGGATGATGAATGTGGATTGGGAATAAGTAGATTTGTTGATTGATAGTTGGAGAACGGTTCGAACTTCATGGCTGAATCTGTGAATTTGCGGAGAAAGAGAAATGAGAATGGTGCGGGAGGAGATTGACCTGGGAAGAATGTTTTGGAAAATTTACGAAGATAGGGAGTTGGAAGGCAGAGCGAGAGGAGAATGAAACGAACGGAAGTGTATTAGTGTAGGGGAATGAAATGTGCAAGTGAGAGGGTGTCCACAACCACCCAGTTAAATCTATAGGGAACGCACTGACAGCTAACGCTATGAAAGTAATGGGTGAAGTTTTTTGAAGATTTTTAATGGTGGTTTTGCGAGATGAGGAAAGACAGGTCGAATGTTAGGAGTGTGGGTAATTTGCTGGTACGTCGAAGTTTGGTGGATAAATGTAATGCGAGAGGAACGAATGGCGGCTAATAACCAAGGTCAAGGGTATAATTCAGGGTCAAGGGATTAGAGGTCGTGGAAACCAAAAATGTGAGTGCAAATAGGGATGTGAAGTGTTTTCGTTGTGGAAAGATGGGCCATATGATATCAGAATGTAGATGGGCAACTGGTGCTTGTTTTAGCTGTGGGCAAGTGGGTCATTTGGCCATGAATTGTACGGACCCGCAAAGGGCTGGGTGTAGGAGATGCGGTGGTGTAGATCATTGGGTGCGTGATTGTCCACAGGGAGTAAGAGCAAGGCAACCGGTATGTGGGAATTGTGGTGTCGAGGGGCATTTTTCTAGGATGTGCGGGCCCTAGAAAACACTGTACTAAATGTGGGAATATAGGGCATGTGGCTGGTATGTGTTTGGGTGTGAGGCAACCAGTCGGGGTAGGTCAAGGTTAATCCCTGGTTGCTAATCTTGGACTGGGTTAGTGGTCGGCTTCAAAACCGGTTGTGGTCGGCTGTTTGGACTGAATAGGAAATGTAAATGTGGTGAGGTAGGGGTGAACACTGTACAAAATCAGGTAAGAATTAACAATTCGGGAAACGGGTTGCAGTTGGTGAACCCTCAGGTGAGATTAGGTTGTCACAGATAGGGGATGTAAGTGTCGATTGTTTTCAAGTTGTCCCTGTGAATGACTGTATTGATATTAAAGGTTTATTGGTGGAGGTATTGAGGTTCCAATGGCTTGAATTGATACTGGTTGTATGGTTTAGTGTTGTGTATAAAGGAGCATATGATAGATGAATATAAGGGAAGATCAGAAAGAAGTCGGTAGGGGTCATATTAAAGGAATTAGTAATGTGTTGGTACCGGTGGAAGTTAAATTTAGAGAGAGCGTTAAGATAGGAGGAATAGGCATGGAGGAGAGTGAGTTTTATGTGATTGATAGTAGGAACGAAAAGTATGATGTGTTATTGGGATATAAGTTTTTGAGTGCAAAATGGGATAGTTATTCATCCTGATCGAAGGATGATAGAGAAGAAGTGAATAAAGGATGGGAAAGTGTAGAATGTATGGAATGAGTTAGGGAATGTTAGATGTAATTGGTTTAAAGGCGTGGAAGTTTTGCGTTTAGAGGATAAGGTCTTTCAAGACGGACCAAGTAGTAAGTTGGTGGAAAGTAGGTTGGAATAACGAATTAGGAAGTGGATGAAAACAGAATAGCATGTTTTCTGGTGGATGGTTATGATGCGAGGCAGTGGCGTATCCAGGGGGGGGGCCAGGGGGCCATGGCCCCCCCCGAAATTTCTTAGACACTAAGCTTTCTAAGTATCATATCCGTTTATAACATAAAATACATAGCATAATTTTAGATCTATAGTTTATTATAAAAAAAAAATATATATATATATATATATATATATATATATATATATTATATATATATATATAAGATTTTTGTCTGGCCCCCCCCGAAAAAAAATCCTGGATACGCCACTGATGCGAGGTATAGGGTGAAAAGGGTTGCTCATGTATTCGACGGTATAATAGATTTGAATAATCCTCGGGTATGTATGCAGAAGGGCCTGATGTGAAAAGAAGAGAGTGAGAGGTATAAGGGTTTGGTGATGTAGTTGGTAGTTTGTATTCTGTTTTTGTATTAGAGAATTCGAGAGAGAATGAATGCTGTGTGTTTGCTGGTGATATTGAGAAGAAAAAGGAGTGGGTGTATGATGAAATGGTTGATAAAGTAAAATTACCCGAAGGTTTGAATGAAGTGAGGAGACAAAAGGTTTTACGAATGTTGTGGGAAAGAAGAAAAGCGCTGAGCCAGGGCGATGAAGATTTTGGAAATGCAAAATTGCCGGCGTTCCGCATAGTGTTAGCGGAGGACACCCCCATATATCAACGACCTCGACACTTTCCTCCCCCTGTTGCGAATGAGATTGAAGAGCAGTGTGAAGAGTTAGAGCGAATAGGTGTATTAGAAGAGAGTGAGAGTCCGTGGAATAGTCCGATTGTGCCAGTGCGAAAGCCTGATGGACGATTGAGGTTGTGTATTGATTATCGTAAGGGTGAAATGAAAAGACTGTAAAGATGAGGTTCCTGATGTGTGTAGTTCAGTGGCGTGTATAGTATGTATGGACTGAAAGGTGTTTACGAAAATCGGATCTGGTGCGGAGGTTATTATCAGAGCCAGTGGAAGAGGAATAGTAGGTGTGTGACTGCTTTTTCGACTGACCAAAGCGGCATTCTCAGTTTAGAGAATTTGAGCTTTGGGTTAGCCAATGCTCCAGCGGCGTTTCAGAGGGCGATGAATGTGGTTATGAATGATTTTCCCAGTAAGAACGTGATGGTGTTTATAGACGATATATTAGTGATGAATGAATCTTTCCCTGAGCATTTAAAGTTAGTGAATGATGTGTTGAAAAAGTTAGAGGAGGTAGGTATAAAAGTGAAAGTCGAAAAGTGTGAGTGGTTTGCGGATGAGGTTGAATTCTTGGGCCACAAGGTGAGTGCGACTGGTTTAAAGAAAGCAGAAAGTTTATTGAGAAAGTTTTCGGCCAGTTTCCAGCCGAGGAATGTTAGAGAGTTGAGAGGATTTTAGGTTTGGTAGAGTTTGGAAGAAAGTTTATGTGAAAGATTGTTCGGGAGTGATGAAACCCTCTGGACTGAATGGACTGGGAAACAGAGGTACGATTGTGAGTGGACTGATATAATGAATGAAGTTTGAAAATGAAGGGAAGTCGCGAAGGATGTAGAGGCTGGCCTATCCGTTATTAGTGCAGATTGCAAACCTCTGAAGTGTAAGTAGCAGATTGCAAGTGGGTATTGTAGGGGGTTGTCTTGAATGCAGAACAGGTGATTGATGGGGGATGTGAAAGAAAACGAGT
The DNA here is from genome assembly GCA_015478945.1 of Trachelipus rathkii. NCBI lineage: Eukaryota > Metazoa > Arthropoda > Malacostraca > Isopoda > Trachelipodidae > Trachelipus > Trachelipus rathkii. Next base: position 40,457 of record JABUQX010019929.1, read on the forward strand.
GATTGGGTAATGTTTCGAAAGCGTTTAGTTAATGACGGCGGCGAATAATTCACGATTGAAAGAGAGTCGGCTGCTTAGGTTTTTGTTTGAAGTGCGGACGTCCGTTTTTTGTATGGGGAGTTGAAGTTTGTTGGCGACGATCACCAACTCCTGTCGGTGATTGTGCAGAGAATGAGGATACGTTGAGTAGTCGGGGCTTGCAAGAACTCTGGAAGATTTGAGTGATTTTGATTATGTGGTTGAGGTATGTGCGGTGAATGGAGGAATGGAATTGCTGATTGATGTCAAGAATGCCTGGAAGTGAGAGTATGAATGAAAAGGTAGTAATAGACCCGGAGTATTTGCCTAAGGGATTGATGAAGGGAAAAGAAAGTCAGGGTGGGGGTGATTCTATGTTCGAAAGTGTGTTGTATGGGTTACAGGATTTAGCTAGGGATAGGTTGGTCTCGAGAGTGCCTGAAGTAATGGAAGAATTGCGGAGGGAGGAGTGTAGTGAACTGGTGTGTAAGAAACCTGAGCAGATAGGGATTAGAAAGGTGAAATATTTTATGAAGGAGCTAAAGCTATGTTGTAATGTAGGTGTGCTTCGGTGCAAGAGGGTTATTGATTGTTGTGGTCCAGGTTGTTAAGATAGTTGTTATGTGTGCCCTTATGGTGGAGAGAGAACAGTTTTGTATATGGAGGTGATGGTGTTTAATCGGTGCAAGGTGGGCGAGCTTCAGTTTACGTGTTTAAGTGGTGTGCACTATAATTGGGTAATCGAGAAAAAGTTAATGATAGGTAAGTGATGTGTTGGAATCGGAGTTTGGAGGAGTGGTCTGGTGAGGGTGATGAGTTTAAATGGTGAAAATGTATTTGTCAGTGGGAAATCAAAGAGGCTTCCGTGTACTGTGAACATGGATAAGTGGAAGAATGGAGGATGAAAGTGCAGGTGAATGGGAGAGTATTTTGTGGACTGATTGATACTGGGCTCAGATTTCCTTAGTGAATGCATCTGTGGTATGAGAGATTGAGCGAGTGACGTGGCAGATCGAGGAGGAGTACAAATGTGAAGATTAAAGGAATTGGGTCAGGTGATTTTGTTGCTTTTGAAGAGGTTTTGTTAAAGGTAGAAATAGGAACGCTAGGGGGAAGTGGAACATAGGTTTGTTGTGCTGGACGAGGAGCGAATGCCGTATTGTTTTTTGTTTGGGATCGACTTTTTGAGGGTGAATAGGTTGTCCGTAGATAAATGAAAGGTTGTTGAAGGGAAGTCGAGAGATTGTTAGAATGCAGAAGGAGAATGTTTGTGTTGATTTTGTTGGAATGGTGAGAGTTGGTGTAGGGGATGAAGAACTGTTAAGCATGAAAGATATCGAGGTAATGCAAGAGGAATGTCCTATGGTCTGTGAGTTGAGAAAATGTATTTTGTTGGGTAAGGAAGTGTGTAGATGGGACCAGTTGATAGAAGATTTTAGGGTATTTGCGAAAAGGTTTGTTGTGTGTACTAATGTGGTGTATTATATTCGGAAAGTAAGAGAGGAGGATTTGTATGTACCGGTGTTTTCTGTAGTTGGAACGGTAGGGATGGCGTTAGTGATCCACCGTAAGTTTGGTCACATGGGGAAGTTTAAATTGTGGGAATGTATGAAAGAAAGAATGTTTAATCCTTGGTTAAGGAAAATAGTGAATGATGTTGCTACTACTTGTGAGGAATGTCAGAAGGGAAAAGTATCAGAGAATGTATGTGAAACCCCCGGTGTTACGAATGGATGTGAATGAACCTTTTGAGTTAGTAGTGATTGATTGCGTTTCATTGCCAGTGACTGCGAGTGGGTATGTAGGAATGGTGGTGATGGTGGATCACAAAAGTAAATTTGCGTATGCTGTGCCAGTGAAGAATAAGACTAGTGCGAATGTGGCTAGGGTGGTAAGGGAAGTTTTGTTGCCGATGTGTGTATGTAAACCGAAGTGAATGTTGAGTGATAATGGACCGGAGTTTGTAGGGCAGGCGTTTGAGCAAATGTTGAGTGATTGGGGCATTGAACATGTGAGAACGACGCCGTATATGCCGAGTTCGAATGGGTTAGCAGAGAGGACGATTCGAACATTGAGTGAAATGTTACGAATGATGAGTGAAAGAGAGAATGATTGGGATTATTGGTTAGGAAGAGTGTTGTGGGCTTATAATATGACTGTGCATAGAGCAACTGGTATGTCTCCTTGTATGTATGTATTGAATTTTGAGAAGTTTGTAAAACCCAGGCTTGGGTTACCTGAAGGTGATAGGGACGTTTGGAGAAAGGGTAGTTTAAAGTTTGCCAGTTTTAAGGTAGGGGATAAGGTTTTGAAGGAAGTGATTGAGAAAGGTCGGTTGAACGTGAGTAAGATGAGAGAAAAGTTTGAAGGGCCGTATATTGTAAAAAGGGTTATGTCGAATGGGGTTAGTTATTTGTTGGAGGGTGAGAACGATGGTGGTACGAATGAGTTTCGGGCCCATCAGGTACAGTTGAGGCCGTGGAGAGAACCTCCTGGTTATTTAAAGATCCATCCTGTGTATAAGTTTTTGGTGAATGAGGATGATTGATGAGAATGGGGATTAGTGGATGATTTATGGTTAAACCGAGCACACCAGTTAGTGTTGGCCACGAAGAGATACCGAAGAAAAAAGCGTAAAAGTGGTTTGTCGGGTAATGTGAATAGTTTAAAGGTGTTAATTTAACGATGATAATGAGAATGATGGAGTGATGTTTCAGGTTTTTGGTGGAGACAATGGCATAACGAGCAGAGTTTTAAGGAAAGTATCCGTAGCCAGTTTGCAAGTTTCGGTTGGATGAGAATGAGAGTGGTGTTAGCATGGATTGAGAAATATCAGAGATAGGAGTGTACATATGGAAGTGGAATGATTTGAGTAAATTTTGTGTGGAATTGGAAGAAGTAGTGAATGTTATAAAGGCGAAATGCTAGGAGAGAAGAGATCGAGAAGAGATTGCAGAAATGTCTGAACTATTACCATTAGGGAAGGTAGTGGGAATGAAAGTAGGAAAGCTGATGAAAGAGTCGGAAGGTGGGAATGAAAACCAGTGAACAAGTGAAGGGAATTGAGAAACGTTTAACTGGAGTAGGTAGGTGCTCTGGTAGAAAGAGTATGAATTGGGATGATGACAATCGGCGTTGGTAGATGGTATGAATGTTGGGGATAAATTTTAAGTGTTTTTTGGAAATGACAAACAACTTAGGTGGGAGGATGTAGGTGAGCTGCCTTCAGTGGTTGTTGTAATCATAAGTTTGCATATGTAATTTC
>JABUQX010019930.1:0-40000 GCA_015478945.1 Trachelipus rathkii
GTTCATATCCACACTCATCATCCTCCAGACAACATATCATATACACATACTTATATCAACACCCCTCTCTAGACAACATCTTACAGGCATCACTATCCCTTATTTCCATACGTGTAGGGAGAAAAATTGCCCACATCGTATGTCCTTATTCTTATTTATTTATAAATGTTTATAAAGAATAAAATGGTAGTTAGGTTGGCTGCCTACTACCACTTATTCTTTTGCCAGGAATGCTAATTGCTAATGCATGGAAGGTCGTTGTTGATCGCAGTAAGCGCCCTTCTTTCCTTCGGCGAAAAATGTATGAATCGTATCATGATAAGAAATGTTACAGAGGATAATGATGGGACAGTGAGGAGAGGGTAGATGGATGTATCTTAGAAAGGCGCAAAGTTGTGATTGCTCGCGTGTGACTAGCAAATATATTGAAAGGAAACAGTGAAAATAAGTGGGTGGTATGAAAATGTGTTTGTGTTGGTGTGGAAAGGAATGAAGGGGGATCAGAAGGATTTTGCATATTTCTGATGAGTGAAGTTGTTCAGGTAGAGAGCTATTTTGGTAGATTTTGAGTGTGTGTACTATAGAAGTCTAAAGGTAAATTTAAGTTTTGATCATTGTCAAAATTTGGGCTGCGACATATGATCCATATGAAGGTAATGTTAAAAGGAGTACGATTTTCTGGGAGATAATACTGGAATGGATGTTTTGGATTGGGGAGGAATAGAGATTCAGTTTCATTTGACAACATATCTGACCCATTCAAGGTTTTTTTTTTTTTACAGTTGTCACCATCACTCACGGCAGAGCCCTATTCAAGGAGGGGGTGTGTACTCTCAAAAGTTCACCCTCTAGCGCAAATTGCACAATGAGCACAGCGCAGGCTTTAAAGTGAGGAGATTAAATTCAGTAGGAAATACAGAAGATGGAAGAGAATTCCACCAAACAGGTGGTGAAAAGAAGGAAGCACCACAGAAAACTAGCCTGGAGTTATACCAATGTCAACACATACTCGTGCGCAGATACGAGCACTATTGTGGCTACGAAAGGCGTTGTAAGGTGGTTGGTACGCGAAGTTGAAAGTTCCCTCGAGCACTTGCCGCTCGGTACCTATAGGATTAGAGATTAAGCCCCAACATCGCTTCGCAAAGATAGAGGGTCAATTGATGTCAAAGTACAGAACAGTTTATAAGCCTTTTTTGCCGCTGACTCGACCCTGTCCAAAAGCAGGTTGAAACCAGAGCCCCACCCCGCAAGATATGAGGAGCAGTACCTTCCACATGGAGCAGGATTGAGACTTTGTGTTAGCGGAGCAACTTAGAAAGGAGGAAAGTCTCACAGTCTAAAAAGACGGAACTTCCAGTTCTTTGAGGCCGGCCTAGCAACCGTTGTGTGATTGGAGGTTTCCAAGACATTTTTTCTTCGTCTTCATGTTAAGGCCAAGGATGTTATTATTGTCAAACAGGAGAGACGACAGAACAGTTCGAAAGAGAAGGAAAGTTAGAAAATGGTATTTTGGAAGGAAGATTTGTAAAAGTTGGGTTTTTAAAGAATTGAATTTCACAAAGTTATTTCTAACCATCAGCGAGAATAAAATCGGAAAGATTAAGACGAGAGGCAATTCCAGAAGTAAAAGTGGGAGTAGAATTGATATGAGTTAAAGAATGAAGGTTTGAGTCATCGGAATACGAGTGGATAGAGTTAGAGGTGCAGGTGAGAAAATCAATTAATGAAAATTTAGGAATAAAGGTAGGAGAATAGACAGGAACCCTGAGAACCACCACTTATTGACCCAGAAAAAAGAAGAAGATCGCCCACACAACAGCCGGATATGATGCGATTTTGAAAGAAAGCTAGATATAGATGTAAGCAAAGAGAAGGAAGGAAACCAAGGAGGGGAGCTTGGAGAGACAGTGAGCGTGCCATTCTCGGCAAATGCTGTGGATATGTCAGAAGCGCACCACCCAAGTCTCCCCGTAGTTCTAAGAGCAAAAACCATAAACCGGTTAGATAGGAATGTATATCGCCAGTAGACTTCGTGTAACGAGAGCCGTACTGGTGATCGGAGTGAGTTTCAGATGATCTAAGAAGTGAGTTGAGAAGGGGTTTCAAAGATCTTAGATAGAATACAAGTGAGAGCTACAGGGGATAGTTAGAAGGATCAGAGCGTTTTCCTGTTTCGGAATAGGTGGATATGTGAGAGGTTCCAAACTGAGGGAGAGAAAGTTGCTAGTATTGAGAATTAGAGAATATAGTTGAGCGGGGGCGAAAAGATTAGCCTTTTCAGTTGGAGGATTAGCAACACAATGATCAGATCAAATAAGAGGAGGGAAATGGCAGATTTACAGAAGTTGCTAGAGATGAAAAATTTGTTTTTCCGCCAAAGTAAAAAGAGGATGACAAAAAAGGGGGGAGGTTCAGCGCACTTTCCTTGAGGAAAGCCAGCTTTTGCTCGTCGAGATATCCCTGCAACGATTCAGCTGAAGAAAATTAGCGTAGAGTGATAGGGGAACAGAACTTTTCCACACCCGATAGGCAAAGTCTCTAGCCTGAATGGCCAGAACAAGCACGATCGACCATGGATTATGAGGTAGAAAGGGGGACATAGAATCCTTTAGGAAATGATGAGAAAAGAAAAAATTTAGCTGAAGAAGGAATGAACGTGCTCATCCCATCAACGATTTACAGCTCCCTCTTATCTTTTAAATCTTTATAATCCATCATCATTCCTTATTGAGGTAGCCAATTTGCTATCATCTGCAAACTTGGAACCTTACATTAAGTCCGTCTAAATATTTTATTACATGTATGAGAACTCAGCACTTGACCTAAGAAATCTGTTACGGACAAACCAAACATGTCTCCTCATTTCATTAATAAATTACTTCTTCATTTTTTTGAATTACTATTTATTATTATATCTATTATTATTATTATTATTATTATTTTATATATTATTATTATCTATTATTATTATTATTATTATTATTATTATTATTTTATTATTATTATTATTATTATTACCTATTAATTGAAATTCTACAATCAGCTTTTGTTTTTAATATAGGTTTTTACTTTTTGCTCCAACATCCTAATATATAATTTTTTTTCTGTATTCATTTAATTATTATCTATAATTTATTTCTGCAAATAATTTACAAAGAAAGTAGAAGGCATATTTATATTTATAGATACCTGACCGGTTCGCGTAACCTCGGACATCCTTCAGAGTTCTTTGATTTCTTTACAATCAGAATGATTATTTCAACACTATTTTAAAAAATTAAAATTTACAAATTAGATTTTAGATTATAATTTATATTTAATATTTTAACTTTAAGGGACAATGCGTTAAACTTTATGTTAATGTCTGGTTTTAGATGTTTTATGAAATGAGCCTCAGCTATTTCAGTAACTGAAAATAGCTGAGGCTTATTTTATAAAACATCTAAAAACCAGACATTAACATTAAGTTTAACGTATTGTCCCTAAGTTAAATATAATATGAAATGCTAAAATCTAAAATCTAAAATCTAATTCATTCTATTATAATAATTCATTCTATTGAAAGAATCAAATTTGAAGATGTAGTGAGAGTTTAGTGCGAAAAACCCGGTCAAGGATCTATTAATATAAATATGCCTCTTACTATTTTTGCAAATTATTTTCTAGATTATATATTAAGGAAATTAAGCATGAATATCAGAAAAAAATAGTTAAAGGGAGTGGGATAGCAAAAGTAAAACCTATATAATTTATTATTATTATATTATTATTATTATTATTATTAATTATTATTATTTTATCTATTATTATTATTGAGACTTAAGGAATCGAAAATTTTGATCGGTAAAATAATTTCGGGAGGTTGAACCCCCTGACCCTCCTGTCTACAGCTTATATATATATATATCTATGTATCAATATATATTGTATATATATATCATTATATATATATATATATTATATAATTGTCTATATATATATATATTATAAATATATATATATGTAAGAAGAGAGAGAAAGAAAATTTTTTAAATAGTTTTTTCATAATTAATGTATGTCATCGTTCATCGGCAAAATTGCTCTAATCGTCATCGTCATCTGCAAAATTTCATAATCGTTCCATCACTAATATATATTTTTTTTTTTTTAATCTTCATTATTATTTTTTAAGAGTATATCCTGTTACAATTATAAAAATATATATATATATATCATTAATTTTCATGTTAAGGCCTTTACTAAATTCTCTGATGCCTTGGAAACTATCATGCAAATGATTAGCCTAGTATACAAGGATTTCTTTTTCTGAATATTTTTAATAATAGATCTGGCCACAATAGACCTAACATCTCAAATTTGAATCTGTGTATGAATTTTAGCCATTTTAAAATATGATCTGAAACAGCCTAAACCTTAAATCTAACTGTGGTAATCGTTACCCAGAGGGTTGTCACCCCTGATTTTTATGAAAATCACAGGATCGACTCTAAAAAAATAAATGAAGAATAGTGAAAACGAAGGTAATTGTTACCCAGAGGGTTGTCACCCACGAATTTTTATGAAAATCCAGGATATACTCTAAAAATAATATAAAGAATAAGGTGAAAACGAAAATCGTCGCTCTCCTTAGGAAAAAAAGTTACAGCCTCTCAAAGTTGTAAAAAACCCCATAGGATTTGTTATAAAAAAAAACAAAAATTTTTTTTTTTGAAAATCACAGGATATACTCTAAAAAAAATAATAATGAAGAATAGTTGAAAACGAAATTGTCCGTCTCTTAGGGAAAAAAAAGTCAAGCACTCTGAAAGTTAAAAATCCTTCCCATAGACTGTTTCTATATAATTAAAAAATTAAGTGGCCTCGATGCTGTTTAGGGCCATCCTAGATTTCAGGTTTGATAGATTTTGTTAATTCTACATAGATTTTTCTCTGTGTTTACCTAACAAACTTATCAAAACCTGACTTAGAGGGCCTGAAATGAGACCTAACCTGGATCGATTAATATTGAAAAGTCTATGGATTTTAACAACTTCTGAGAGGCTGTTAACTTTTTTTCCTAAAAGAGAGGAACAATTTTTGTTTTCACTATTCTTCATTATTTTTTTTTTAAGAGTATATCCTATGATATTTTCATAAAAATCGGGGGGACAACCCTCTGGGTAATAGTGAAAACGAAATTTGTCGCTCTCTTTAGGAAAAAAGTCACAGGTCGCAAATATTGTTAAAACTCCCATAGGATTTTGTTATAGTGGCGCCATGTTTTTGCACATTCTGAAAATAAGCGACAAAAATTTTAAAAAATATAGCCTACAAATATATTAGGAAAACCATTAGTTTCTTTGACGAATATAAAGAAATTTTAGAAACTGTATTTTTACTAATAATTATATATATATATATTATATATATATATTATATATTATATAATTATATATAATTATTATATATATATATATATATATTTCGTAAATGGGGCAATTCGGTCCAAAATCGTGGGACTCAAAATGCTAAGGTTTATGGAGACTATTTTTTTTTTTTTTCAAAATTTTTTTTTTTAATTGTAATATTTTTTTTTTATAGGAGTAGAATTAGTATAATTGTAATTTTGTATCATATAATATAGGCATTAATTTAGAATGTTGTAAAGTTAACGTTGGACCGAAATTTGCCCCGCGTTTTGGGGGGGGGCTGGCTTATCGGTCCACTTCAATTTTCTCCTCCTCTATAGTAGATGTCGTCTCGGTGGAAAGTGTATTTAGTATCCTTCATTAACTATGATTTCGTTTCAGTTTTCTTTTTACAAACAATGAAGCCTGTCTCTCTCTCTCTATTTTCTAAGGAAATTGGGTCTGTCGCTCATAATACTTGCGTTTGCGATTCGTTGTGTCAAACATAGACGAGTCGTTTAAAAAAAATGCTCGCCTACGTAAGGAATTCCTCAATTCTGGAGGGTTGCTATTCTTTTTTAGTTCTCGTATTCACTCACCGTTAAGGAAATTTCTACTGTGTGTCAAGGCTTTTTCTCGTTGTTTACGGATTTTGCGTATGTCCCTCCAATAAATGAAAGGCAAAACGCTGTTTGACAAACATGACGCAAGCTCAGGTTTTTAGGTTCTCTTTTTTAAAACAATTAATGATATACAATTATTATTTTAAGAAAATTGAGGTTTGAAACTAATAAAATGTTCGAGTTTGGCGTTCGTTTTTTGTCAAACGCAAAATCGTAAAAAAAATGCTCACCAAACGTAAGGAATTTCCTTAATTCTTTTGTATTCTATATTACACAGAATTAAGGAAATTTTTTACGTTTGGTGAGCGTTTTTTTTTTACGATTTTGCGCTGTTTGACAAACGAACTGTAATGTTAATTAATTCTAAAGTTTCAATTTTTTTTTATTTTTCATTACACGTTAAGGAAATTCTTTACGTTTGGTGAGCGTTTCTTTTACAGTAACCTTTTTTCCCAAAGAGAGCAACAATTTTCATTTTCACTATTCTTCATTATTATTTTTTTGGAGTCAATCCTGTGATTTTCATAAAAATCAGAGGTGACAACCCTCTGGGTAACAATTACCCTAACTGTTCACAATACCTAAATTATATGGCAAAATTTTAATTAACGTTTGCAACCTAAATTAAAAACTGTTACAAATCTACAGAAGGCATACCAAAGATGTAGAAGAAAGAAGTACATTCTCTACCACTCTGATGTCTAATTTTTATGGTGCATAATAAAAATTTCGAGTAATTTCCTCCTCGTTCTCTTTTCCTGTTCGTTGGAAAACATGTTTTCTCAAAATGAAAATTAAAAGCAATTTTCTAAGCGGCTGTATAAAAACTCGAGTCAGTTCGACGACAGGCTGCAAAATGTAAACAAACCTTGCAATCTCAAGAACATGCGTTTGTTTTACGTCCAAAATAGAGCGCAAGAATATTCTTCATTTTGGAAAAAAATCTTGCCAAATCAAAAACGCATCAAGTCCTCATACATCTTTCCAATCAGAGCATCTAATGACAAATCTGATTAATTATCATATGATATATTTGAGCAAAAGGAGTCAACTCTGACTCAAAGTCAGAGGCAGAGCTTTTGACATTCTTGCTCTCTTAAAACTATGAATATCTTTAGAGTTTAGACTTGCTTTTCTCATGTTTCAATATCTTAATGAAGTTTGACAAGGGTTAATTTGTGTGATGTTACTGAAGAGCTGGCACATTTTACCCTGCTGTTCAACAATTTAACATTTTTTTTTATTTAATTTTTTTTATTATTATTGAAATAACTAAAACAAATTCATTTAAAAATATTATATATTAATATTTTAATCAATTTTAATGATTACTTTCAACATTACTGTGAGACTTTGTCAGTTTCAGATGCTCTTTTTTTTTCTTTCCTTTTGAATTTAAAAATTTCTTTATCTACTGTACATTGCAATTTTTTTTGTCCGTTTTTTATAGGTTTGATATGGAATGCAAACACAATCTAATATGCAAACACTAAAATACAAGCAAGACTATAAGATAGCTACAATTCTGAGAGGTGCAGAAAATTATTTCAAGAAGTTCTGATGTAATACGACATGCAGAGCGTACAGTGTGGAAAGCAAATTTTCTCCCCAAATCTATTTGTTTTTTTTTCATTATATGTATTTACATTATTTTCCCCACAAAATTATATTATATTATATATATATGATATATATATATATAATATATATAATATATATTATATATAATATATAATATATATATATCTATATATATATATTATATATATATATATTATATATAATATAATATATTTATGAAGAGGGTTATGATCCCGGGGGCTGCTTTTGGACTCCTCAGTGGTGCGTTCGGCAGCCCCTTCACACCAGGACGCCACAATTATATATATATATATATATATATAATATTATATATATATATATATATATATATATATATATATATATAAATATATATATATAAGATATATATATATATATAGTGCCAGCATCCCGAAGAGGACAGGCATGTAACTAGAGAAAACTATAACATTCACAGGAAAATAAATAACAATTTTTTATTTCAGCAAAGCAAATTTCATCGAATAACTTTAAAAAAATTATTTTATTTCTATACTTAGTAATAATCTCTTAATTATTAGTATCTTAATCTTAGATCTAGCAAGGCGTCTGCTCGCTAGTGATTGACTTGATCCCTGCACTTCGCTGTCCGCTCGCAAAGGAGTTGCCAAAATCAGTATTTTATTATTTTACGTTATTTAAAGTGTGTGGATGTGTGTGGGTGTGTGTATTATATTGTTCTCTATAGGGTGTTCAAGAGCGGCGGAGGGACTCTCTCTGCCTCTCGTCGCTGTCACCCTCGCGGTTATCGCCCGAGTGTGAAGGATATTGGGTATATATAGCCGCTCTCTCTCCAGATAGCGCATGGTTATTTTTTGGTTCCAGTTCAAAAAAAATTCACATTTGCACTCTCATCTCGGTGGCGGCTTTTCTCGTGTGTTCTTCAGCTAACTCTCTCTTAATACATCAATTATGGTGTCTATTGCGTCCTTTATCCGGCCGGGTCTATTATATATAATCTCTTACCTACTCTCTTCAAACCGTTACTTTTATTTTATTTTATTTTTAAGAAAACATGGATAAAAATGTCTCTTGATTAATAAAATGTTTTTTTATTTTCTGTGTAGCTGTTATTAAGTTCTATTTACATGCACTCCCTTTTGGGATTGCTACCATATTATATATATCATTCTACAGTATATATATATATATATATATATATATATATTATATATATATATATATATATATATATATATATATATATATATATATATATATTTTATAGTATATATATTATATATATATATATATAATAGTAGTGATCCTAACAGTTGAGAGGCACCCAAGGTCACGGAGCGCTGTATGGAATACTTTCACTTTCCCACGGCGGCGTCTTTGATAGCTGATAAGGACACGTGTTTTGAGATAAGATAATGGATTTGTCATGTTAATTTATTTTTATTTATTATTATTATTATTATTATTATTATTATTATTATTATTATTATTATTATTATTATTATTATTATTATTATTATTATTATTATTATTATTATTATTATTATTTTATTATTATTATTATTATTATTATTATTATTTTTATTATTCAATGAGTATTATTTATTATTAATTATTCTTTTAAGAACTTTATATAACCTTCCTACATCAATTTTTGTTTTTTAACTAATTATCTTGGCTCTGAAAGATTTTGCCGCTTGTATGCGTATTTAGAGTGGCGCCTGCTTTGCAGAAAATTTTTTTGTGTTTTTTATTCTCTTTCACCTAGTTAAAAAGTTTTTCTACGGCTCTGCACTAGGCATTTTGGCAGGGCCCTTTGTAAGCATTTTCTCTCAGTAGGCCTGTACTTCCAAGCATTTATTATTGGCCCTGCATTTAATGCATTTTTACAGCTGCTAATGTACTAAGCATTTTTAAAAGCCCTGCACTAAAGCAGTTTTTTACATGCACATGCTATGTAAGCATTTTTTATGGCCCTGCAGTAAGCATATTTATACTACCCCTGCAACTAAAAAGCTTTTTAGGCCTACAGTGTAGCTCCACTTTTTAGCTCTTGCACTTAAGCCTTTTTTTACGCTCCTGCAATAAGAATTTATGACGGGCCTTCGCACTAAGCGATGTATTTAGCTTGCATGAGTCCTAAGAAATTTCGTAGAAAGAATAACAACAACTATTGTCTATAACACCCCATCGCATGTACATTGATCGCAGATTATAATAGATAATTTTTATCTAGGTATTATTTATAAAATACGAGTATTATGTATATAAATTAGTTATTAAATAAATAGGTCTATATATAAATAATAACGAATTAAGTTTTAATAATATTTTATATTTTTGTGTTTAATTTTAAAAAAATTAATAGACAGTTGAGGAATTAGCTTCATACTATTATTTTTTCCAGTGTTATGATGAATGCATGAGCACACACGAACATTGTCTCAACCCATGTTTTTTTTTATAATGATCGTGCTGGGAAATTATAAAATTTGCTTCAACATCATCGAAAAACCTACATAAGCCTATTAGATATATATTTATATATATATATATTATTATATATATATATATAATATTATATATTATATATATTATATATTATTATATATATATATATATAGTTAAGTTATATTATATATATAGTAATATATATATGACATTTATAGCTGTTGGACTCCGGGTTAGGTTAATTGAGGTTAAGTTTGGTTAGGTTTGTTAGGTTAGGTTATGTTAGGTTAGATTAGGTTAGATAATAGGTTAGATCACCCAAAATTTAATTGTCTTTGCCCTAAATTATTTAAAATAACGAATACATTAATTTATTGATTTTCGCTCATGGAGTCAACAGCTTATTAAATACCACTATAGATATAATATATATATATATATATATATATTAATATATATATATATATATATATTATAATATATATATTATTAATTTATATATATATTATAATATATATATATATATATATATAATAATTATAATATATATATATCATATTATATATATATATATATAATATATTATAATTATATATATTATTATTATATAATATATATATATATATATATGATCATATATTTATGAATCTAAATTATTTTCTGAAAAAAATTTCTAAGTTCAAAAAATTTCTATAGTATTCAGTTATAATTTTAATGTTAAGTTTTTAAAGAAATCCTTTTAGTTGGCAGATACTGGAATTATGCCAGAAGCTTGCCCCTTTAAACAATTTTTCTTAAAAACTTAACTTAACTTTTCTTGAATTGGAAATTTTTTTAAAATAAGAATATTTTTTTGAAAATATTTTAGATGAAATACTAGATATTTACCATATATATATATATATATATATATTATAATTTATATATTATATTAATATATATATATATTATATAATATATTTATATATATATATTATATTAATTATATAATAATATATATATATTATATATAATATTATAATATTAATATTATATATATATATATTGTAATGAAATTAATATTGTATGAAATCTATAATAATTAACACAATCATTGTCTATTCTTTTAAATTAAATTTTCACCGTACTGTGCTTTGCATAACTTTTTTTTTACTGATCCCTATTATGCACTAAGCATTTTTTAATTAACACTCATTTATCGTACAAAATCGAATTAAAGAAGTATTTTTAGGTATTATTTTCAATGATCATTTATTTTTTATTAATAATGTTTGTTACTCTTTTCATCCTATATTTAATTAGATATAAATTATTTTTTTTAAATTCATATTGTTAAAACTCAAAGTTCTGTATTCCTCTATTATTATTTCAACATTTAATTGGAGGTTCATTTCATTCTTATATATGTGTTTTACAGCTTTTTGTTTTGCGTTATTTAACTTTAATAAAATTCCACAAAGTATGTCATTATTGTTTTCAACATTTTGGTTGTGGTTTTTCCATCTGGTAAAGTTCTTAGTAAAATGGATCCATGGGTCTGGGTTTGGCAAAGCAAAACTTAGACCAAATCCTAAAAGAGATTTTTCTGTATTATTCAGGTGGTAATTGGAAAAAATTTTAATGCTTTCTTGGTTCGTCTGTCTGAACCATGGACAATTTTCAAATAACCGATCTAGTTTGTGTTTATGAATATCATTTCTTGTGGAAATTTTTCTATTTTTAATGTAAAGAGCTTACGAAAGTTTTGAACCTTTATAATTTTTAAGTAATCGTCTTGATAATATGAAGGGAATTTTCTGTTATTATATATTATATATATATATATATTATTATTATTTATTTATTATATTAGTATAATTTTATATTTATAATATATAATATTTATATATTTATATAAATATATATTATATATATATTTAATATATATTATTTAATTATATTATATATTATTAATTATAATAATATAATATTTATATTATTTTATTATTTTATGATATTTTCTATCTAAATATTGTATACATATACCATAAATTCTACTTTTTTTAAACTTTAATATATATTGCATATTGCATTATATTTTCTGTGTGTAGTAATATATATATAATATATATATAGATATAATAATAATTTATAATTTATATAGTATAATTATTATAATATATAATATTATATATATTATAATATATTATATAATATATTTAATATATTCTTATATTATATAATTATATAATATATATTTATATATATATATATTATTATAATATAATTTATTATATATATATATATATATTAATTAGTATAGGTAGTATATATATATAATATAATAGAACCATAATAAAGGATTATATGATTAGTCCTTAGGGTTGTAGGCTATATTATATCCGATGTTGGTGTGATGCGCTCGAATATAACCGACAAACCGACATTGATTGGTCTGAAGCAATTAGATACATGATAGATTTTTAGAGGTATACAACTTCCTCAACCGTGACTTTTTTTAAGTAGTCACTGGTTACAGAAGCGCTCATAAAACCGGCATATCTAAGCTGCGATGTGCTTCCTACTGTGCTATATCTATTATAACCACAGCTGAAACTTGATTATTGTGTTCGGAATAATCTTAAATTAATACATATATATCTTTATAGCATCATAACTCATTCTTTCTCTCTCTCATTACTTTCTCTCTCATTCTTCTTCTCTCTCTCGTCTCTCGTCTTCTGTTCTCTCGTTGTACTCTCTTCTATCTCTCATTCTGCTCTACTTTTCTCTCATCTCCATCCCTCTCTATCTCTTTACTTCCTGACTTATTTCTTCTGTAAACTTCCATAATTATTAACTTCAATCTAAAATTATACATGAATATATCAGTCTATTATTGGCCAATTATATCTCTTTGTTTTTTAACTATGCTACTATTTATTCTTATCATTTTTTCTTTATTAATCCATTCTATTAATTCTGTTGACTTGTCATACTATGATTTTGATAAAACAAAATGTTGTTTTTGTATATGCAAGTAATAAAATGTGAATGCTGAAAATTTAAGATATTTATATTAATTATATATTTACATATAATTATTATTATATTAATTTATTTTTATTATTATATAATTTATTTATATTTTTTATTGTTATTATTTATAAATTATTAAATTGTTATTTATAATTATTATATTTATTTATTTATATTTATTATATATTATATTTAATTTATTATATTATTTTATTATGTTCTTACTTCTACATTTAAATATAAAATTGGTTCATCAGAATAGATTTTGCTAGTTGGTATTTTAGTCGTGAGTCTTTAGATTATAATGATGGATTCTCCGTGACTTTGCATAATTTTATTTTTTATTTTTATTTCTCAACATCTGTGGCTCATTTTTTACAATTCTCGCTACATACCCTAATTGCCGGATTCACCTTTAGTAAGTCATTTCGAATGCCCTTGTACCAAGCTATTATTACGGGCACACTATTTAGCATCTATAAGTGCATTTTATTTAACTTAAGCCTACTTTGATACATTAGCATTATTTTTAAAAAGCCCTATTGTTAACAAGGCATTTTTTTATTTATGCTTCCTGCTCGTAATAGACATTTTTATTTAGGGCCTTGCAGTAAGTCATTATCTCTCGATTTTGCCCGTACACTCATAAGCATTATTATATATTACGAACCCTTTGCACTTAAGCTCTGTGTTTTATATTCAGCTGCCTTGCAATAAGCTCTGCTATTGACACGTCAGTTAGCGCATTTATTCTCTAAAGCGCCTCCCTGCATGTTTGACACTGATTGTGAACTGAGAAGCTTCACATTTGCACCATGCTAATAGTATTACGGTATAATTAAAAAGGCGTGACGAAGTTGGACATCCTAAAGAGAAATTATTCCGGATAGAAAGAATTAAACAACATACTATTGACCTCTATGATTATAACACTTCCATAACGTGACGTAGAAATTGAACTTCTAGTGTTAGTTTGATTTAATAAGATCTTTTTTATTCTAGGTAATATATATCGTATATTACATACGAGATTTGTGTTAAAATTAAATTTTATATATAAATATATATGTAAATAAAGATGAGAAACGATTATTAATATATTAATAATAGTTTTAATTAAGTTTAAAGAAATTTAGTTAAATTAATACCTAAAAATATTAATTATGACATTTTTTTTAGGTAGGATAGCATGATACAATACAACTAAATCATATGTGTCTCAACCCATATAGAGTGCTGAAGTAAAATTAATAAAATATTGTGCTCTCAAATCATCTCATAATGCCTATATATATAATATCATATATTATATAGAATAAACATTAATAATATATATATATAAAATATTAGTAGGATATAATAATTATATCATTAACTAAGATATGTACAAATATATTATCTATATAATATAATATCAATAAGATATAATAAATTTAATATATATATATAACATATCTCAGATATATAATAATATAAAATATTTACTAATGATATAAACTAAATCAGGGAGATTAATAAGATATATAATCATATAAGTATAGATAATAATATTATTAAATAATAAAATATATTATTAAACTCAGTAATTACAACCACACTAAAAACACTATAGAACACTAGTTATTAATATATAGTCAATAAATAATTATAAAATATACATATATAGAGTAAGACACTTAATATCGCTTGGCCTAGTCCTATATATATTATTATATAATTGAATAATAATATATATATATAATGTATAATATTAATAATATTATATAAATTATATTGATAAGTATATATTTAATAATAATATATATATATAATGATTATTAAATATTATTATATATAATATTATAATATATATAATATTATATATAATAATTATATGTTATATAATATTGAAATATTTTAATAAATATAAAGTATTTATATAATATTAAGTTTAATATAATTATTTAAATATATTAAATATTAATTGTAATATTAGAATATTAAAAAGTTTTCAGATATTTATGTACTATTACATCATATCATAGAAAAAAAAATATAAATATATTAAAATTGATAAAATTAATAATAATATATTTAAACTATATTAATAAAATTAAATTTCTTAAATATATATTAATAATAATAGTTTTGTTTACTACTCTTTTATTAAATCCTCACTGCTTTCTATTATATTTATAAATGCCCTTTGACACTAATAAGATTATTTTATATAGAATTATACAAACAGATATAATATGTATGAATTAAGATTAATATATATCGTGTTCTAAAATCGATATAATAGAGAAGTACTTTTAATTAAGTAATTTATTTTTTATATGAGTGCGTGTTAAATAATTTGATATTTAGAAAATGTATTTAAGATTTTACCAGATTTAGTGTTAATATAATAATTCTTTATTTTAAAATGATTTCTTAAGATTAGAAAGCTCTTGTAAACCCTCTTAGTTTTGCGACCCAATTAATTTGGGTCATTTACTTTTTATAGAAGTGATTAAGACTTTTGATGTTATGTGTTTATCTCTGATCTATATAATTACGTAATTTAATTTTATAAGGTGCTCAAGTCTATGTTAAAATTAATTTAGTTAATTTGTGTATTATCATATCTTTATTTCTTATATTTTAATGTTTAGTGTATGTAATTATATTCTGTTATTATATTATTATATTGTTATGATATTATTTAATTAGAATATATGTTGTATGAATAAATCTAGTTTTATTTGTTCATTTAATATTTATAGGTATTTTAGAATCAAGGTAGGTTTGTATAGACAGTTTTGAAGGATTTCTCACTCAAAATTACGTCTGTGTGATGAGTTAATCTTTGTGTTCGTTTTATAGTAACTATGATTACCAATAAGTAGAATTTATGAATAGGTATATCGTTATGATAAAATATTGATGTATTGTAGATTTGGTGTATTACAGACTAATCGAATATTATTATATAAATATATAATATAATTCAATAGTAAATAATATAATATTAATATATTATTTATATTATATTATTATATAATATAATATATATAAATTATATATATAAATTAATATATAATAATATATTATATAGATATATTATATATATATATATAATTATATAAATATATATTTATATTACATATGTGACGTAACATAGGTCAGTTGCGCACCCCCCGTCGACTTATTTTGTGCGCCCCCTATAGTCATGGACGGGGGTGGATAGAGTTTTGGAACTTGAATGACAAAAAAAGCTTTCATTTGTTCATATTCAAAGAAAATACACTTTGCATTACAAAAAGACACCAGAGGATGTATTACAGTAAAAGAGTTTATTATATATTAGTATAATTTATATAGTAATTAAATTTATATATATATATATATTATATATATTATATATAATAATATATATATTATATATATATATGCTTTATATAATAATATATATAAATATATTATTATTATATATTATATATATATAATATATAAATAATATATATTAAATATTATAAAATATTAATAATAATAAGTAAAAATTATATAATATATTATTTAATTAATTTTATTTAATATTAATTTAAATATTTTAATATAAAATTGAAAGATTATTTATTATATTGTACATCACCTAAGTTAATATTTCAACAAGTTTATAATTATGAAATATTAATATTATTAATTAGCTAAGTATTTATATCATCAATGAATGGATAGATTAGTTGTTTTCAGTTTCGTGTATAAAAAATATTTTTTAAAAAAAAAAATATATTTATGTGTAAGATATACCATCTGTTCATTTATGTCTCTTTTTCTCCTACACTCCTAGTTTATGGTGTAAAATAATTTGAATACAGTTAAAATACATTAAGACCATTAATATGGATACAGTCTTTGTTAAATTTATATACTTTATATGTGTAAGTTTAGTTATTCATATGCTATTTAGGTTTGATTATATTTTTATAGCCTAACAGAAGTACTATATACAGCTGTTTAAGTATAACGGGACTCTTTCATTGAATCCAACCTTTGTATTTTTTTTCTGCATTAACCTTTCAATAATTATTAAGCCATATTCTTTAGTAGAATTGTCTTATCATTCAAATGAAAAATTCTTTTTTTAGCTTCTCTCTTCTAAATATTAAATATAAGCAATAATCATATTTCATATAGCTATTTTACAATTTAATTTTCATGGAGTATTCCCTACCTATAATGAAGCTATACTAGTTGTTAAGTTTGTGTATGTTTCTGTGTCATCTCTGACTTTTATTTCATTACTGCAATTACTATAGGCCTACTAGTTGAGAAATGAAAATATTTTTTTTTAATTAAATCCACTCCACTTATAGAGATATCGTATTTAAGTGAGATATTTTTCTTGCATGTGATATCTTATTGTAAGTCGGCTTTAGAAGGGTAAATGGTGGTTTATTTATTAATTTATCTATTTTTCAGAATTTTGTAAATAGCTATTTGTTATTTTGTTGGTTTATAAAATTTAACTCAAAATGGAGAATATTACTATTAAAGAATCTTATGGGAAAATGTGAGTCAATATATTTTTATCATTTTTATTAAATATAATTAATAACATTTAATGAAATTTATACAACATTACTGTATATTTTTAGTATAATTAAACTCTTAGTTGAGGACAGTATTGAGCTAGATTATAAATTTTTACCTGTAGTTGCATATTTTGTAATGATTAAAGAAAAGCAGTAGGAGAGTATGACCTGTTAATAGATCTGTTATAATAACCTCTAATTTTATAATTAAAATATTATGTAGGTTTTAATCACCTTATTATAATTTTATTATTTTCAGCTTGTGTTGTGAGTAGCTGGAAGGGACTGGATGGCCGAAAAACAAAGACATTAGAAGTAGAGACATAGATCAAGGTTTCAAACCAATTACTTGTTGATGGAAAATGAAGATAAGAAGAAGAATACGTTATTGTTAGGCTTGTAGATGCTGGTTTTATATGGACAGAAGAACATAGACACCCAATCCCACTGCAAGTCCAGCCTGCAGATTGGTATGTATACGGTCAAAAATAGAATTTAGGATATTTACAATCTTGCATCGCATATTAGAATATCGAATATAAATCTATACTATAGTATACTTGTCAATTTAGTGAAGATATCTCCTAAATTTGCATCCATAAACAATTATAGGGTCTGTGAGAGATATTTAGATCCACTTAAATCTTTTGATATAAAATTGATGAGCATGAATGTTAATTCCCATGGGTATGAAGTCTTTATGATGGGGGTGGATAGGTATGAAAACTTATAATATGATGCTAGGGAAGCTGTAACGATGGAGAATTAAAAGAGAGGAGTGGTACCATTGCCTATTTGTACGCTGGAAGTATTTGTTTTTTTTTTTTTTTTTTTTTTTTTTTTTTTTTTTTTTTTTTTATTTTTTTATATTTTTTTTGCTCTATAATACCCAACGATTTTCCCAATATATACTTATGCCAATTTTGATTAGCAAGCACCTACCCTTTGTCGAAGTGACTTGAAAATGAACTATGATGTTTGGTCAATACCTCAAACACTTGAAAGGATTTTAATATTCTTTGGCCCCTAAAATAATATATAATACTCAAAATTTTGAATATTTTTTGAAAGGGAAAAATTTCGATAACTTTTTTAAACGTCCGATCTGAATATAATAGCTTAAGAAGTCTACAATTAGAGAGATACGACCTTCTTTGTTTAGCGTCAATTTTCGATTCTCAACCATTGTAGTCTTGCTGGCTAATTCACCGAATATTATATATTATTATAAATTTTTATTTAGTATTTTTTATGTAAATATGAGGTAAATTAACACTTATTGCTTCCACATAAATCGAAATATTTTATTTAAATAAAAGAAAGGTATCTCTCTCAATTATACACGTTCTGAAAATTTCATACAAATCGAATAATTTTAAAAAAGCTATCGTCAAAATCATTTATGACAAAAAAAAAAATCTTCGTCCATCATCTAGAATCTAGAATCAGTGGTGCATAACCCGTACGCTCGACGGGCAACATGTTGCTCGCGTAAACATGTTCTAATTGGCTCCGACTCGCGTAAATCAGACTTTATTACGTTTATTAAAAATATATAGTTTTAGAAATATATATTATATAATATATATTATATATAAATAATATATATAATAAAATATTATATATATATATATAATAAAAAATATTATTATATAAATTAATATAAATAATATATATATTAATATAATATATAAATATAAATATATTATATAATCTATATATATTATATAAATATATATATATATATATATATATATATATAATATATTATATATAATATTATATATTATATATAATATATATAATAGTATATATATTATATATTAGTAGTTTCATAATATATATAATAATATTTATATAGTTTTAAGCTTAATATATTACTATACTATATATAAAGATATATATAATAATATTATTTTATATATATAAATTTTAATATAGTATTATCTTTTTGAATTAAGTAACTAATGACTTGTCTTATTATCCACTAATCATATATATTCATATATTCTATTCCACTATCAGATATCCTCTTATATTAATAATATATCTCTTCATTTCTATCTTTATTTTAATATTAATCTTTATCTCTTTTATCTTAATAGAGATGTAAGGTGTCTTGTCATTATTCTGTATTATTATTTCATAAATATATTTTGAACCTAAAAATCATCGTATGTTTATCTCATTATATCATTAGAAGAACATGATAAAAGTCGAAAAGAAAAGCCAGCCTACCTGCCCCTCTGTACCATTAATAGTGAAGAACTCGTCGCAGTCAGAAATCTCCACTCTAGACTTCATGGAAAGCGATGACCTCACGATTGTATTAGATTACGTCAATTTAGAGATGATTCATTCCTTTGCCAGGTGGGCTACAACCTATACCCCTCAAACAATTACCTGCCAATTCACATCCTGTATAAGACACCTTCTTCTCAACTCTACAGTGCCACATTTCTCTCCATTCAAACATTCGTTACTGAATCAATCCACTTTTCTTCGGTCTCCTCGCAGGTCGATCCCCTCACACTCGCCACTATACATCCGCTTAACCAATCAGACTATCATTCATCCTTTCATTCATCTCAATATAGTTTCAACATACTTCATTATCTCTTATTTCCTTCTTTCTTCACACCACACAACTCTCTAATATACGTTCATTCTCATTTATCTATTCTTTTCCTCACACTTAGCACACTAAGATGGTCCCATCTGAACACAATTGAATTTAGATCTATAACTCTATACTTCTCCAGATCCATATGTCTCACTACTATAGATCGAATAACATCACGGTAACAACAACTTATGTAAGACCCTATCGAAACTCCAAGACTTAGCTTTACATTCACCAATCGATTTAATTGCATTCCAGCCACCTTCCTGGCCGTCCTTGGTCTATTCCTAATATATTCTGAATCGTCCGTTCCCTTCTCATGCAACATATATCCTAAATCATTAAACTCAGACATCTTGTTTCAACTGCTCACCATCTTAACATAACTTCACAACTGAGACTTGTCCTCATCACCCATAACCTTACTCTATGCACGTTTTACTTTCAAACCACCTCCTTTACATACTCTGCCAAATCTCTCTACCAATCCTTCCACCAAACTCTCTTCAGCTTCGCCACACAGAAACCAAATCACCGCATATAATAGTAGGCACTTCTCCTCATCTCCATTTCCACTCATCTATAGACCTATTCTGCCATCAACACAATTCGAATTCTTATAAGCCCCATCCATCAAATACAATGAAATAACCAATTGGAGACATATACACAACACCTCGTCTCACTCCCTATTATATCATAAACAATCCCATTGACACCATTTATTCTTAACACAGCTTCATTATCGGTACATACAAACTTTGATCCATTCAGAAGGTCCTACCAGCAGCAACTAATACACTAACACCTGCCATAAACTTCCTGTAAACTCTATCATTACTCACTTCTGTTCAATCATAAAACCCTAAATAAATTTATATTTCTTCCTTCTCCCCCATTTTTCAATCATTTGTTTCATGTAAAGATTTGATCCACACATTCTCTACCACTCTAAATCGCTACCTTCTTGTCACTCAATCAGTCCTCATCCACTCGACCGCACTCTTTCGACCAAACATACCACAATAATTACTCCTACTATACACCATAACTTATTCACCTATAATTCTAACAGTACCCTTTCTCCTACCCTTATATATAGGTACCATTACCGACTCTCCTCCAATCGATTGACTAATACCCTCATATTCCAATTCAATCACATTTCAGCCTCCGTTGATTCCTTGGATCATTTCTACCAGTAATTTTAAACTATACCTTGCAGATTTCCATCTTCAATCTTTCTCACTACCCATTAACCTCCCTACTAAAACCTCATCCCCAAAAACATATCATATCCTCTGCAAACCTATCAAACACATCACATTGGTCGCATTGCACTATTAACTCTTCATACTGTTAATATTTTAGAGGTTTCGCAAGTGTTCTTTCCACACACCACTCACATCCATTTCATCAGTTACAAAAAGCACCATCCCTATCGTCATCTATTTCTAAGAATCCCCTTACTCATCTAACCTTCGCGCTCCTTCCATAAGACTTCCTATTCCCTGTAAAGTCCCCATTCATTCCTCTTCCAACTGTTTATTACTCTCTTTTTTTCGTAATACGGGTAATGCTAACCTTAAGTATTTCTTCTTTTTCTCTTCCCTTTTTGAAAATTTCTCTTCATCTTTCTTTTGAAAACTTCATCATTTGCTTTTAGTAGATTCAATCAGCTTCCTTTTACCTTTAATCTGCTTTCATCACCTCTCATATCCACATTCACTTTACATCTTACTTCCACTTTAGCACATCTCACACACTTCCTTTGCACTACTAACAAGCTTCTTCATTCGTCCCAGATTTTTCAGTAATCAACGTTGTTCACTATTCAATACCGATTTATACCCGACGCTCTACATCTTATTCTTAATTGTCTTTCACTTAACTGTTCAACTTCTCACTCTTAATTGTAACCTATTCCTTTCGTATCACCTTCCTCTCCACTCAAGCCCCCACTAACTTAAATTTCATAAACACATTAAGATCCGATAGTCCAATTCCTAAATCCCTTCACGATTATCTACATCCAACACAACTCAATTAATGCCTTCTTCACCAACTAAAAACAATCATCTTTTCATTCGATACCATCACCTACCCACAACTCTAGTATATCCTTATAATAATATATATATATATATAAGATATATATATAATAAATAATAGTATAATATATATATATATTATATATATATATAATATATATTATATATATAATATCAATATATATAGATCTAAATAATATATATATAAATACTAAATATATATATATAATAATTAATATATTATTATATATTAAATAATTCTATATATATATACTATATATAAGTATACATATATATATATAATATATATAATATTAATATATATATATACTATATGCAATATTTTGAAGTTTACAGTAATCGAGTTAAATAGGATAGTCAGTTGAGTTTTAGCAGAACACTACGAATAAAGTTACAATTTTGTCATTTAAGCACTCGCATATTTGATTCGTATTAATGTGACTGTCGATCTAAGATAGATCTTGAGAAGGCCCAATTATTTTGATTAGCGCTTAACCTATAATTGAGATAATTTCTCTGAACTTTGATAATTCCCCATAACCTTATTGAACTCCTCCTCTAGAAGTATGCATACAGATTAGGCACAACGCTGCCATAGGTGCCCGCAGCACTGATACAACCACACAAAAGCTGCCTTGCGTGCAAGGATCCTAACGAGACACTTCGAGTTAGACGGCACACTGCTCCAGCAGGTAGGCGCGTCCAACACCACGTATACATTCCGTCTTTCTGCTCGTGCAGCGCTCGCAAATCCGCCTCATAGAGGCGCTAATATTTCCCCAAAGCGTATCCCGCCCGCCGCGTGACGAGACGCCTTCTGGTCAAGCGGCAATATATTAAAACACTGAGGAGAGTGATGTTCAACCAAAGAGGAGTTAAACAAAGAGAAATAGATAGAGCGCGCAATTGAAAGAGAGCTATAACTGGCACATATAAATAAAATTAGAAAGAGAAGATCACACAATAGTTGGAATTCATTGTCGATTACTTAAGTACATATCATATTTCTACACAAATAGGAAGTATCATTCTATATCAAACAGTATAGTGCACTTGATGTGGATCAGAGTTTTTATTTTTCATACTTTTAAATATTTTCGAAAAACCATCCTGTCAGAGCAACCGCTAGAGACTGTGGAAGACATGAGGGTCAATGACGAGGCGCGTGCTGATTTATTGTAAACACATATACTTATAATTTTTAATCTATTATGTGGTTAACTCTTACAATAAAATTGTAATTGTAACTGTTATTTGTAATTATAGTGAAATTTTTAAAGAGATTGTATTAGTAAAGTGTGGAAGTGAAAGGGTAATATTTATGCGAGACGTCTCAACGCACTAATCAGATATGAATAGTATGAGCATGGTGAGTATGAGCGCTTGAAACAAGAGTTGTCTTATCGAATATTTGAGGTATATCCGCTCATCTCTTAAGTAAAGGTGTTTGAACATAATAACTTATGACAATACCTTGAGGAAGCAGTAAGGTAGGTTCATTGTAAAGTCAGAGTTACGATAGTGTGTTTTCTCCTAGAGTTCGCCAAACTCACACGAACACAAAGGGATTGAGATATGCTGGATTTTTATAAACTGTTGTACTAGCTTTAGCGTGCATAATAGTATTATTATACCTCTATTGAGTCTCTATTAATATCATAATTGTTTATTACTGCTTATACATACACATTTCTTATTTAATAACATTTACTATACACTTAAGAGCATGTCTCAATAAGTATAAAGTAAAAAATAGAATTGTTCTGTATATTTACCTACACCCAGATCATAGCGCGGGGAGCGATATATGCTCACATGTCACTTTCTTAGATTTTACTCGCTTCTTGAGCACTCTTCCTAGATAAGCTGTTAACAACCATTGTCTGCATTTACTCTGACCGCATATTAACGCACACTGCTTGCTCTCTATCCTTATAACTCACATATATCAAATTACAGTACTACCCAGTTATAAAGACAGAAAATCTAGGTAAATATCACAATAGAGGTGATACATTATACCTGCGGACTACTACAGAGCGTAAGGGTTGAAGTTTATCTTTTGTCTTTAATGCTTTCTTTTATGCGTGGGATCTACACTCTTACATGCCTTCATACGTGAGCGTTGAACTACACATGCTTACACATGCCTTGAAACACATTATTTATTTTAGATTAGCATAACGTCCATATAGAGAGACGCTTAAATCACACCTACACATACCCACTCAGAGGCTCTTTCACTACGTCAATGAATCAGCAAATATCACCATTAAAATGGAGATTTCAGTAGCTTTGAGTGTTTTGAAGTCCTCTCGCTAGAGCTAGTTGCAGAACTTTGAGAGTGAGTGATATTTACTCATTCATATCGCTTCTACTGAGAGTTATGCACTTTCTGCTTTCAAGCTTATCCATGGAGGAGCCTTTTAAATCCTTAGCATTCTAACCTCAGTTTTACTTTCTGCTTTACTGCTTTAACTCATATGTTTATCTGCTTTAACTCATTATATTTATTTAACATTACATACCTTAAAAACAGTAAATCAGTAACATCAAACCATGTTGGACCCTAACACCAAGGGGGATTAAATAATGCTTTTGTTTTACTGCTTTACTGCTTTAACTCATGTTTTCTGCTTTAAACCATGTTTTACTGCTTTAACTCATATGTTTTACTGAGCGTTTGTCAAATTTTCGCTCAGTGGTATTTACTGAGAGCTTTTAACGCTATGCGTTATACTAGAACTGATTTAACATTAAGCTAATTTTTTTAGTTAGAAATTAAAATGAAGTAATACTTTTTGGAGGAGTTAATTTTATAATTTATATAATTATATTTTATTTATATTTTATTTTATTTTATTTATTTTATTTCTATTTAATTAATTTTATTTTATTTTTTATTTATTTAATTATTTATTATTAATTTATTAATATATTTAGTGAGTTATTTATTTATATTTATTAGTCTATATATTTTGTTTTATATAATTTTAGAATATCATGCTCATATACAGATTAATCTTAGCATTACATTACACAATCTATTTAATACAATCTACACACACACACCATCTACACATAAATTAAAAAAAAAAATTTAACAACACACAGTACGACCAACCACAAGAACACCACACACACTACACTTATAAATTATTATCTCACACCATTCCACATTTAATTGTAATTACTTTATTATCATTCAACCTTTACATCTATGTACATTTGTGTTTGTGTAACATATAGATCACTCTTATTCATATTAATACTATTATAATCACATATTATTATCTATTGATTATTATTAGTAGAGAGCGTTATTTGGGAGCGTTATTGTGAAAGAGACGTAGCATTTGGTTGTTTGGTCGAACGAGGTAAGTTCGTATTAGTGTTACGTTGCTCAAACATAAAGTATCAGCTGTAACACTCTATATTTGAGAATGACACAACCCATCTACGTACGACACACTCTATATATTATATATATCAATCACATATCACTTGTAACACTTATATCAACACAGTTCACTATGACACTTACTTTACCTATATAATAAAAAGAGCAAAGAATAAAAAGCCAGAAGGTGGAGTGAGTCATACAAACACACACACACTAATGTTATGAAATTATATACACATACCTTCACTTTTTCATACTTAAATTTACCCATTAGTATTGTCTACATTATACATCTTTACACACACGTACGGATCTCACCACACATACTACAACAGCTACACTTACACTTATCAACATTTCAAACTATGAACACTTAATACTCACATACATTCTACTTATTGAAAAGCTTACATTTTTAACCATAGACACTTACAACTTATACACACATTCACTATAGACAACTTATAATCAACAACATTCACTTATGACACTTACATTTAACTCATCAATAGACACTCTATAACAATTTATACATTACTAAGCACACACACACACAGATTTAACTTAACATTTACACGGAGCACGATTCATACTTACAGCACGGCAGAGTTTACTTACACATCACTACACAGATTACTTAGATCTCTTCACACGACATTACTTATCACGAAGGCAATCAAAATACAAACTAATATATCACTTTAGCTCACATCGATTTATTTTAAATAATTTTGGGAAAAATACATTAAATTTTGGGGTAACCTAAATCAGAATTTACATTCTATCCTGAAACCTTATATACAATGAATTATCAACTTTACAACTACAACCACCTCAGATTTAATCTTCAGTACACACCACGATATTAATGCTTACAAACTTAACCCAAAATTAACCCTAAACCACTAGATATTATTCTTAAACACTTGCACAGCTCAATCACACATTAATCAAAATGGTCCATTATATATATATATATTCATATATATATAATACACACTAACATCAACAACATCAGTCACACAACTCTCAACTTACACATATAATCATTAACTAGTATACGCCTATTTAAATAAATCATATATCTTTAGGCTTTATAAATTTAATCGTCCATTGATGTCTTCCCACCTCCCCCATATAATAACTAAAATTATTTTCAAAAGTTATTTTAATATAAATATTTTATATAATAATAAATCAATATATCTATAGATCGAAAATAGAATTTATTATTATAAAACTGTATAATACTTTTTGATTATAAATTTTATAACTATCATGAATTATTTAAAATAACTTTTATACATAAAATTTATTATGTAATTTATTATTATAAAACATAATAAAGTTCCTTAAAGGAATAAATCAGTAAATCAGTAAGGTTCGATGCTCGCCTAGCATACACCATATTTATACCTCCACTAACTAAAGCTTATGCAAACGTTTTGTTCTATTGACTTTACATCATCTTTAATTAATAGCCATGTAATCAACGTATAAAAATTAACAATATATTCTTCTCTGCTTTTAACTAATAATTAACATGTTATATTTAAATTAAATAATTTATAACATTTTGTTTTATTTAATCAACAAATAATATATATATTACATTAATAATTATTTTACAATATTAACAATGAAATACATTAAAAATTAATTTTCAAAACACTATTTTTAAATAAACGGATTTTTCATTTATATTATTTAATTATTAATTTATCATCTCATTTTTGACAATCAATCACGAGAAAACACAACAAACCACGAGCACTCTCATTACAGATACGAAACACTGACTTACCTACTCTGTAAAATATGATGTTATGAAAATAAACTCTTTATATAAACCTAAAATTTTATGAGATAAATTCACTTTTTGTAGCCACTCGGGAGATCTTACGGCCTAATATATAGATAGCGTCATAGGAAAGTAATAGCAATTTTCCCATCAAATCCACGCATTGATGCAATGATTGGCATACCTAATCTTTTGGAAGGAAATATATATTACTTGGTACTAGATATCAATGCTATGTTTAATAATTCATATGCGAAACAATGTTGACTTTAAGCTACGTTAGGCGCCCTGCAGAATAAGACATCTACATAAATTTATACAGCATGCCCAGCCCAATATTTGAGGTATGAGATTATGCTCCTCTTCAGTTGAGTTTACTCAGATGGGGTTGGACCAAGATAGGAATAATGTCGGAGAAGTGGCACTGCTAAATATCAGCCCAAGGACCACGCTACATGCATAGCGACTTGACTGCATCTCTTGGATTATTTCTTTGGTACGGCACACTCACCCATCACCTCCTGCGTACTGGAACAACGATGGATACTAACCACACCGCACCAATAGTAGCATATCAAAATTATATTAATTAACGCTATGTTATTCAAATATCATTCCATCTTTGTAAATATTTACTTGATAAAAGACTAGGGATAATCGCTAAGATTGTTTCAAATTGGCAATGCTCAATCTAAACTACGAATCTGGGAGTACTATCACGTCTTCGATAACCGCATGCTTTGTCAACATTTGATTTCAGATATTTTATATATATATAAATGCACGATTTCAAATCTATCTTTGTCAACTACATATATCGACGTGCATTTATATTTGTAATATAAAGGAAATATACAATATTATTACACTAATATATATAATTCATATATTGTACCTTCTTATGTATGTTTTAGACTTTGGAGAGTTCTCCGACACTCACTCATAGAGAGTTACACCAACATCTTGATTTTCGTCTCTTGGACATCCCATGGATTGATTTTATCGTATGAGCGAGGTGAAATTTATTCAGTCATGCCAGAGTAGAATTATACAGACTCATAGTATTCCATTCCTAAATTCTATATACGCGCACCACCGAAATTTTAATCAAGCCATCAGTAATATGATCCTATGAGGCGATTTCCTACTCACCGATAAACACTTTAATCTGCTTACAGCTACGCAATTAATTTTTTATACACAGAAGATATATACGGCAAAATGATAATATATTGAATATCAACATTATATCTCTATATTGACCTCTTTGAGTAACTGTAATATGTTAAGTGTCACCTTAAAATTGTCGTGCTCACCAAATCTATTCATCGAAAAGGATAGAATTATACCCTATTAATTAATATAATTTACTAGTCTTTGTGATCACTTAAAGAGATAGTTAATTTTTGCATTACTACCATTTATATTTAACTTTGTAATCCTAACTATGAGAGTATAGTGGAAGTCAGATATATTAATTTAAACGCCAATAGAGAGATTAAGAGTGGTAAAGGCTTTACATAGAGGATGATATTCATACTGAGTGTCTCTCACCAGGGGTATACGACACCATAACGCCGGGTTTGCGATATATGATTGTACAATATTCTCTCACTCGATGATAATGTAGATTGCATTCAAATATCGCACGATATGACATTCGATAGAATACAGGTGAGTCATAATATCTAATTAGTTAATATTATAAGAAATAAATAACTAATTTATTATAACTATTATAACGCAATAACTGATCTTTATTGGTAATTTATTTTTTTTAATCTGTATGTAGATATATATTTAAATTAATTATAATAACTATCATACACATTTTACATCAGATTAATTTGATTATATATTTACCAATAATGTGCCTCTAATCTGTTAGAATAGGGAAAATTTAAATTATTATATATTATATTACACTTAATTTAATATGCAGAGAAATGAATTTAAATATTATTATTATAGCAAATTTTATACTCATCTACTTACTTCAATCATAGAAATATTATGATATATAGGTTAAGAAGCAGTATAGTATACCAGAATGAGACAAGTAACATACAATGAGTCAAAAGAACTTGGGTTGAGTTGGAGGGTGAGGGGCTGCCATTTTGTAACGGGCCGTATAAGATTAAGTGCCCCAGCTAATCGAGAATATCACTCTGGTTGAGAAGCTCTTAAATGCCTGGAGCCAAATGCACTCTTCACATAAAACAATCCGCCAGAGCGTAATTTTTATAGCTACATATATATATCTAATATCTAAAGATATAATCCTACAGTGCTATTAGACTAATTGAGTTCTTATTCGTGTTAAAAAAATAACAGTACATTAGAGAAATAGATCTGATAGAAGGAATTGACAAATGATCTGAAAAATAAGATGTAAAAGAACTTTCAACAACATAATAAATTTATGTTATTTTTTATCTTTTTTGTCTAAAGTTTTATTGATTTAAGAATTATTAATTTAATATAGAGATGTCATTTATAAAGAGACATCAATATCATATTTGAGTATATATTATCTTTTTGGACATTTAGTTCCCATTTACTCTATTTAAGTAGATATAGAGTACATGTAATTTGTTCGATGGTACTCATAGGTGCTCAATTTTTTTACAACGACTCTAAGATTTCATCCGACAATAGGGTGATAAGTGGGGATAAAAGCTCCTAGCAATTTGTTAGAAATCTAGTTATAACCTCTATATTACTAGTAGAATTGTCAATGTATGTGTGTCGAGATTTAGTTTCATCGTTAAGAGTTCATTGTATAGCTTGGATGTTTCGAGGTTTCTGTGATGCTTGTGACTATGTGAATCCAAGGAAGTATATTAGCGTCGATATGGTTGTGCCTGAATGTCAGACGAAGCATGATAAATGGAGAGGAGTATAAATCCTGAACTTATACATACATTGCGATGTAAGTGAAGTTTGAGAAAGTATGAAGAGTAAATTTTATTACAGAGTAATACGACTCTGATATAAATGGTAGATAAGAGCCATAGAAAATTAAAGCAATGAGTGTCTGATGACGATATTTACTGCAGGGGAAGGATCTTCATTATGACTCACAAGCTAGTACTCGAACTTGGCTCGTCATGATAATGATAATTTCATGATCTATTTCATGATTAATTGATATGGTAAGTGATGTGAGATACACTTATTTAATATAAAGATTAATATGGCACTCAGTAATTTTTTATGTTAGTTTAGATAATTACGGGATTAGCATATATGATGAGAGATAAAGATGTATAAGCTCTAGCGGTATATGAGGAGAGAGTTATAAAACCTTTGAGAAGGAGGTGAATAGGATGTGATGTGTCATATACTAGATTAGTGCTGTGATTGATATTAACTAAGTTCAACTTATTAGTCGTTTGAGTCGTATTAATTGTAAGACTGGTAGATGGTCAAATTTAAACTTGTGTAGTTAAATATCTAACGTATAAATGTCAGAGATGCATGTATTCTAAAAAGAGAGACATGGTCTTAACAGATTCTAGCTACACCGATAGTTATGAGGTTTAGGTGTCACTCAAGAGATTTAGTAGTCATCTATAGGCTATAAGATCTTGTCACATATATCATGAGAATGTTTACATTCTACAGACTAATGTTCCATCGTATGTGCTTTTACAAAACTCTATTACACGTTCTTATATAGGTTCAGAGTGAACTACATATAGCAGTTAACAAGCAAATTAGTTGCTGTTGATAGTCATATGAATAAGGGTAACAACGTGTGATAATATGTAATAATACTTTACGAATCGTGAGTAAGCTAGAGAGTGAGTATATAGAGCAGGAGTTCAGTAAGAGTATAGGTAGAATCGCTGGATAGTATGAAAGATCAATAGAGTGACAGAGTATGATGTTAGCAGTCGGAGCAGCATTGTTACTCACACGAGAGACTAGATAACCATATTGACAGAGAGTTGTCATCCGAGCGAAGAGGACTCCTGTGCGTAGTATTTAAGATATGATACAGCGACTTTAGCTTCGCGGCGTACTGTCATGTCAGTGATCGGTGAGAATTTGTTCTCACTTGCATAACATCGAGTATCGTGTATCATAGAGTATGCACGTGATCATTTGGTACTGGCTGTTCTTTAGTATAATTGTCACGTTATACATTAGTGAGATGACGGTTGAGTGCTACTGATATATAAATCCGTAGTGAGTTGTAGATTATATATCTATTGTACATAAATGTAAAATGTATTCTATATTAAATAATAGGGTTTATACATTAGGTATAAGTGTTCATAAAGTGATGAATTTATAGTGTTATATATTATGATTCAATTAATTAATGAAATGTGATGTATAATTAAATGATTTTGAAAGTAATGTAGTAGTGTCTGATAAGCTTTGGTTTACAGAGAGTATGTGTATAGTATATAAATAAGTGTAAACTGTAATAGTGTATCACTTAAATGTGTAAATTATGAATGTAACAGTGGTAATAAATAGTGATCTAGAGTGATTATAAAATTAATCTTCATTGTCAATATCCAGTGATCGTACTGTTATGAGTAAAAACACATTGCGTATATAGAATTGTAGTGTGATTGGGGTGTAGGTGTTGTGTTGGTTTGGTTGTGTATAATAGGTTGTTGCAGCTGTGTCTGTGGTGTGTGGTGGGGTGGCTTGCTTATAGGTAATGTGGTAGATATGTGGATGTGAGTCTAGATCACTGGATCATTACTTGCGTTCGAAAATACAAGTTCAGGCTCTTGAAAATGAAATAAACCAAACCAGTTTAAAAGTGTTATTTTTCCCAAGGAATTGTGATTATGTCGAATATAGTATAACAAGTATAAATCAGTAATCTTCTCTGGAACAGACATCGCCTTTCGTTATTGGAAGAAGCTATTATATTATTAGAAGATAAATTAAAATAAAAAGATTAGAAAAGCCTGCTGCTCAAGTGATCCAATAATAAAGTCATTACAAGAGTACAAGTAAAACGATTATGGAAATAAACAAGTTAATACTCTGATTATATGCCCTACATGTAAACTGTATCAGAATTTAGGATCCTATAAAACGATGCTTCAATGGAATTATCGGGTTAGTCAAGTTATAGAATTATAGATCATTAATCCTATGAGTTGAGTAAGACCCCTTATGTGTTAGGAAACCAGATACATATATAATTGATTTTAACTCAGATGATTTCTTCGCTTATTACTAGGTGAATGTAATTGCCTTTTTTAAGACATAACTGTAATTTAGGCTTAAATCTCTGCAAAGGCGTGGATTATATGCAAAACAAGGTCCTTATCACGTAATTATATTGTCGGCAATATACAAAGTACGAATGAAATATTGTGCGGACAAAGGTTCACGTTAAACTATTAGAACAAGATGAAAAAGAAGCTCTAAGATTGTGAAAATGATATATATGTGATACTGCCTGCTAGTATTATTGTCAGTTCATAACAGACACATACGACAAACCCGTGACGCCCTTAACATACTAGTTCTATTCACACACAAATAGTTCAATCGTATAGTTTGGACAACGCACCTTAAGAGCGCTTTTCAGGATGTTAAAAGCTTTCTTCATTAATTATTGAATATTAAATGAATAACTGCCAAAGGCAAAAGGAGAAGAGATTACGACTATCCAAAATTAAAAGTTAAACGAGGCAGAGTAAGAAGGGTCTAATAACAGACAGATTTCGTGATCTAGTCTACAGTGGAAGATGCGGTATTGTTGGGTGTGTTTATGTACAGTACCGATGGTAATTTGGCTCAATGTTTACAGTGATATATTACTGTATTAAATAGGTTGTAAAGTAAATTAAGAGAAAATTCAGAGAGATTAAAAGTCTCATGAAGAGAGAGTTCTATATCAAGTTGAAATGAAATATATAATTAGCATCATAAGTTCTATTAAGATATAGCCTAACTCCTGTAGCGAATTATATATACCATTGGAATTGGTTTAAGATGTTTATGAAAATACAATGTTCTGTGTTGTGATGCGACGAGTGGTGAAGTTTAAGCTGATAAGGGTGATTGGTAATATCGTTTTAATAAATATGAATGGAAAATATTATAATCATTTAATAAAACTATGACAAATGCAATTTGTTAATGATAGAGTGAAAAGCGTTTAGTAGACTATACTATATGGGACGTATTATATTAATTGGTCAAATTATGTGATAAATATCATGTACATATATTATATAAACAAGCTGAGACCATTAGAAATTGCGGTTGTAATAGCCCAAACTTTTGTTTTTAGTATAGTAGTCTAATAGAAGAGGATAAAAAAGTCGGCGAGAGCTTAGAGGGTTAGTCGAGTGAAAGTGTTGTGAAAGAGCTGTGAACGCTTTACAGACGCTAGGAAGTTTATACAGCTTCTTGAAGGAAAAGCAGTCATGAGCATTGACAGAAACAAGAGAAGCGGAGGATGATGAAGCAGATGATGATGAAGCGACGATGATGCGGTAGAGGATGAAATTATTTTGATTAAAAATAAATATTTTTATTAATCTTTTCTCAAACTATATATTAAGTATATTATATTATATATTCTTTATATTTATTATTTAAATTTATGTACAGACAGCTTAATTTTACTGGAATTAATATACTATTTTAATTTTCTTCTTAACATTACATTTAAAATATTATATCTTGATAAGATTTAAAGGTTATTCAAGTTAAGATTAAGTAATTAAAAGCTAAAAAAAAAACATTGAGTTTAAACAGTGAGATGCATATATAATATGGTTTAAATAAATAGGGCTGATAATGTAGTTTACCATGTAGTTAGTGTTCTCATCAGTTTGAAAATGTACGTATTAATTGAAATGAAATATGAGATTTAGTATTGTAATTATAGTAAAGTTTTATATAGGATAAATGAACCTATTTGAAAAATAATTATTTGTTAGTCTATAACATAAGTGAAAAGCGTTAAGAAATTAAAACTTGTTTTTCAATTAAAATCATTATAATATGTTTTG
The DNA here is from genome assembly GCA_015478945.1 of Trachelipus rathkii. Classification (NCBI taxonomy): domain Eukaryota; kingdom Metazoa; phylum Arthropoda; class Malacostraca; order Isopoda; family Trachelipodidae; genus Trachelipus; species Trachelipus rathkii. The sequence continues at coordinate 34,526 of JABUQX010019930.1, forward strand.
TCATCTTAAGTGGCAACTGTGAGTGTGGAGATACTTGAGAGGTGTGACGGCGTCAGGCGGGTGGTGTGGGTACCGCCCGGCAGATGGGCAGCTTCTGCTGGGCCGGGCGTGTGCTTGCGGGTGGGTAACGAGCGTGGGTAGTGCGCGCTCCTGCTGGAATCTGTGGGTGTCGGTTTTTGTGAGCTTGTACCAGTGTCAAGAGGGGAATCATGCACCTGTGTGATTGGTGTGCTGTGTAGGAGGTAATAAATAGTCGTGTCTTAAGAAGGTAGCCTCAAACAGTATCACATGATAAGTGTAAGTTGCAATGTTCAATAACATAATCAAGTGTCTTAGTGTTTGGTTTGTAAGTTATTCACACACAAAGGATATTTATATTCTAAAGCGAATGTGTTTAGATCAAAAGAGAGTAAAAACTTCTGTTGCTGTGATAAGGTAGTCATATGCTTGTGATGGTGTATTTGGTGACGGTGGTGTAAGTATAACATTCTGTGTTGTGCTTGGAAGGGTCATAATTCTTTAGTTGGTGTTGACGTGTATTCAGTTTTAAGGTGATTATATCCTTTTGACTGTGAGGGTGCGGGTTGAAGTTAAAAGTGATTAAATGCTATTGATGAGGGTGTAGTAGGTAGGTTTTTAAATAGCTTCTGTGCGAATGGTGTTAAGTTAACATATTGCAATGAAAAACACACTAGATAAAAGTTAAAACAAAACTCATAGGTTGGATGGCAGTTGTTCTTAGTGGCGGTATATATGTTAATAGTTCACCAATCGGAGATGTTCATCATTACCTGTTAATTAACTGATAGGGGGGTTCTATCGAGCGCATTAGTAAATGGGTATTATCAGTAGTGCCACAGGGGGAATGGCAGTGAGAAAAAGCTGTGTAGATGTAAAATAGGGCATCGTTGGCACTATATGGTGTGCTCTCCTAAGTTGTGTCAACTTAGTTGGTGGGGTGCATACTTAAGTCGACTTTGGCAACTCATGTTAGCACTCATTGGTGCATCCTACTGGCTAATTGGCTATATATGGCGTACATAACTCGTCACTTCTGCAACAATGGAATCATCGCCTGGCTCACTGTCATATAGAAAGATAGTCATCAAGTGAAGAATACTAATAGAAATTGCAACAGATTACAATAACGATGTCATGTTTAGGAGAACAAAAGATGATGTACCGGGGTGGGTAAGCGATGGTGGGGCCAATATGATAGTTTGTGTGGTGGTGGCTCCGTGAAATTTGGCATAGTACTGGCGCAGTGTGTTCAAGGCCAAGGGTAAAAAATATGATCAGAGTCATGATACTAGTGGTTGAGGATCAATGCATAAATAAGTGTCATAAGAGCTCGAAAGTGCGCAATTAAAATGTGGTGTAAGGGTAACGAGCAGTAGCTCAATAGTGAATGGGGAGTTGGGGCGATCGTATAAGTGTTAAGTTGTGTGTAGTCTCTGGGTGATGTGTGTCGTTTGGGGTTGCACCGGGTGCCAAAGGTGCTGTAGGATTAAGTTCAGTTGATACAATGAATCAAAAGGGATTTATTAAATATGGTACGATACAAAAAGGGGCATTAGGTTCACTAAAAGTGAAGTCGCAAAAAAATATTAAAGCTGAGATGTTGGGTGGGTCATAGAATGACCCATGGGTAAGTCTGTAGGCAAGCATGTGTTGGGTAGGGTGTAAAATGATAGGGGTGGTGTGCATGGTGGACCAGCAAGTGGGATGATTAGTGAACTAGATATTGCAATGTAAGTCGTCCTGGTGGGTGAAAAAATGTACAATGTAGTCATAAGTGAATGTGTGTCAACTGCTAACAGTTTCAGATTGAGAAGAGTGTAGGGCTAAATGATCTGTTAAGTGTGTTGGTAATGTGTATGTTGCTGTGCTGTGTTTGTGTGATGTGATGTGTTGTGTGGTGTGTGTGTGTGTATTTTGACGTTTATATATAAAATTAAATAACTACAATATTGGCCATGCAAGTTATAATTAAAACTATAGTATTAATTATAAATTAAATAAAATAAATATAAAAATAATCTAATTAAATAAAACAACAAAACTTGTAAAGTCTAAGTAAGGGTATCGAAATTTGAAGTTCATAATCATAAATATAAAAGTTATTTAAAAAAATAAAACAACATGATATGCTTAATAAATATATAATGAGTAAGCAGTTAAAAACATATGAGAATAAATATGCATAAATAATACATATGAAGTTTAGTGAATTTTGTTAAAAGCAGTTAAAATATATTAGACTCGGTTAATATAAAGACAGAATATAAAATTTATAAAATGCAATACTAAATCCTCACCTGTGTTGTTCAGGCCTACTTAAAATACAATACTTTCGATTGTATACTTAAGAAATTTATATTCTTAGTATTTTATTAGGAGGGTATTTGTATTAGTTTGTTATGCAGGAGTGATAGATTAAAATTTATTAGGATGACAGTATAGTAGCAGTATCACCTATTTAATTAGAGATTTATTTTATTAGTCTAAGTTTACATGGCACGGCAGAGAGGCCATAGATGGCTGAAAGTAAAATGGCTGCAAGTAATGTCAAACAAGATCTGATTAAAATGACAAAAGTAATAGTCAGAAAGTCTTTCATATATTATGAAAAGTATACAGAAGGCAGCGTACAAAGGTCAACGGAGAAGTCAGGTCAAGGATTGGCAGTACTGAAATACAAATCCAACACGCATAGCGGTGAATAAACGCTTGGCTATCTTTAGGGTGATTAGCGTTCTATAACAACTCCCCTCTCAACTCTGACTCTCTCAATCTTGGAAAAAGATATTACAATAGCATAGTTAAAGTGGTGGTAAATCTGTTGGATAAAGATTAATTGCCGTGAAATGTTTACAAGTTCATTAAGCAGGTCAACACTCTGGTTCATGCAGTGATCCGTTTGACAGTATAAAACAGCAGGTAAGAATTTCCGGCAAGAAAGTTTATTGAAAAGCAAGTAAAAAGCAGTAAGAGTCACATCATAAGCAGACTATGGCATTCCACCCACAGATAGATCCTTAGGTGTCCTGAATGTTACAGAGGGCTTTTGGCAACCAGAACGCATATGCTGAACGATCTAGAAGGGTCAAGGCCTGATGTTACATGAAAGAAGGGATGGAAGAGTTTACTGCTTTTGACTGCGAGGTTATGATCTATCGAACTTCGTTGTGAGGTTAATAGCACGTACACAAACAGGCAGTGAGAGCTAGCTAGACACGGCAGAAAAGAGCCATAGGAAAAGGATGATTGATACAAGCACAGCTAAAAGCAAGCCAGGTGATAGATACTCAAGATAAAGTCATATCAATAATAACCACCTCATGTGGGTGTCAAATACGTTGCATTAAAAAAGACATCTAATTTGAAAATGTTACTGATAGCTTACTGCTCCTTTATCAGTACTGAATGTAAATAAGTTGGCTGCAGGGTCGAAATTCGAAAATCAAGACAGCTCTGTTGAGTCTGATCCAAATAGGGCACTGTAAATTACAAATCGCAATGAGGTTAAGGTGCACAATGCAGTCTTCATATATTATACGGTATAATTAGCCATATGGGCAGTTGAAACGACGACAAGACATCAGCACACGAAGCAATGAGGGAGCATACTGAGAGCCGCGATTTGTGTTTTGTCCATGTGGAAAACGAACTACTTTTTATTGCAATGTACTGCATAAGAGTGTATACTGACTTATAGTGTCACTGGTGATCAAAATGAAAGCCTTTTATTAATTGCGCATTTGTATATAAGTAATGAAGGGAACATTTCAGTAAAACATACTGGCTAGATAGCAAGAATATATTAAGTTTATATTATAATGATTATTTGATATATCAAAGTTGATCTTTTTATTTATGGAGTTACTCTTTTCTCTTTAACGGATTTAGTGAAGCCTTTAATATTTACCTTTATACAATTTATATAATTAGAGAGAAAATATAATTGAAGGGAGACGGTCTGTAAAGTAATAAAATTAATGTTAGCTAATATAGTGTGTTAATAATAGGTTGCTGTAATGAGTGTACAGTTTAGGTTCGTGAAGAAATGTTTTTTAATTATAATAATGTTTTCGTACCCATAAAAAATATATATCTCATATATATTTGAAAAGAAATTCTTTGAAATGTTTAAGTATAGTAAAAAATGAATGACTAATAGTATATGAATAAGGGGTAGTATTTTCATTCGCCGCGTGAATATGCCTACTGCGGGGAGCCACGCGCGTGGCGGGAAGGCGGAACCGGGGCCGCTGCGAGGCGCGCGCGCACGCGGAACGCGACGGGGACGCACCTGCAGGTGTGCGGGGTCGTTGGTCGCTCGCGGCGTTTGAAATATCATGAAATGAAAGAGTGGCAGCTTATGATCTGAAGGTGACAAAGAGATGAGTCATCAAAGATGATTATCAATATAGGTGGTATCAAAGATGACCTTCATCAACGATTGATCGGATTCTAAAGATGAAAGGCAACAAAATGAACTTCGATGTGTGAGTGTAAGTGTAAGTGAATCTGTGTTGAGTGTAAGTGTATATATGGGCTAGTGTTAGTGGTCTATGGCGAGTGTAAGTGCTTATAGGTACCTGTGCCGTGTGAAAGTGTAGTGTCATTGGGTTAGTGTAAGTTGCATGACAGTGTAAGGTGTTATAAGTGTTTATATCAAAATATAACTCATAGTAGAAGCATTCTAGCGATTGTAATATAAGAACCTCAATCGAAATTCTTCATAACCTATTACCTTAGGGGTAGATCACCCATAACATTTAGGTGGCTATTCTAGGCTCAGGGGAAGGCAGAATAAGGCTTGAATAAAAGTGCCTCGTTGGCACTATGTGGTCACTTCCTTTTGTGGCACACGGTAATGTAGCAAACTCCACTTGGCACGGGAAATTGATCCATATGGCAACTTCACTTGTGGCCACATTCTCATAATTTCGGCATCTTGACAACGTTGGCACGTCACACTCTGGCAACTCACCAGCACTCATAGAAATAAGATTCAATAGAACACTATAGAACGATCACTTACAGAAATACATACAACGATTCAAGTTTAGGATACGAACATATGTGTACGGGTGGTGACACGATGGCCAAAAATTAGCGTGGCCAAATTGACACCATAGTATCGTGGCAAGGTTTCAAGGCCGCTAATTATTCATGGTCAATTTTACAAGGGTCTAAAGACATCCAAATAAAGGGCTAAGTCCTTAAAGGCAGGACGTAAGAAATTACCGTGGAATTAGGGCTGGGTCAAAATGCCCATGGTATCTGCTAAGGTCAATGCCGAATATCATGGTCAACAAGTTAAGACATCAAAAATTGGGGCTAAGCCCCTAAGGAAGGCAAAAATTACCGCAATATTTGTGTATTCAAATTGACTCTCAGGTGGTATCTGAAGAAACTTTGGAGAAAAGGTTCCCAAGTTGTATCCACAAAAAGGTAAAGCACCAGTTC